>CM037853.1:65235245-65264585 GCA_021234595.1 Delia radicum
AACACACAACTCCACCATATGTGATGGTGGTATATTATTATTTTAAAAATCGTGGTACGCAGTTTTTTTTTATTTAGCATTTCACACCACAAAAACACCTTATTGTTCAAACCGACGCTGTTGGGCAAGTTTTGAATTAGAGATGGGAACTTGAGCAGAATTTTGCTTCATTTACGGAAATCACGCGTGAGTGTGAGCGAAACGTAAGTTTACTCACGTGAGTGATAGTGAGTAGGAAACTAATTTTCGTGAGTGAGTGTACGTGAGTAAAGTTATAGCCTGAGCGAGTGAGTGTGCGTGAGTAGAGTTTTAGCAAGCAAACTTGAATTTTGCCACGTGAGTGAGTGTGTGTAAAAGGAAGTTAAGAAAGTTTTCTGCGATTTTTGTACACTCAAAAAAAAGTTTATCAGCAAAAAATTTTGCTGAGTCAGCAAAATTTTAGTCAAGAGGGCGCTAGCAAAAAAAATTGCTAATGTCAGCAAAATCTTTTGCTGGAAATCAGCGCGCTGATTTTTACCAACAAAATTAGTAGATTCAGCAAAAGTTTTGCTAACACTTAGTAGATTAGAAATAAAAAAGCCTTGGTAAAAATTAATAAATTTTTCGCTGAATTTTAGTAGACTGAAAAAAAACGCAAAAAAATTGTAAAAAAAATTTAATTTAGTTAATATATTTGCTGAAAATCATAAAACATATTTTTGTGATTCTTTTAAAAATAATTTACAATAATTACGAAATATAAAAATTTTCATTTTCCCACATTGACGACATGAATTAATTTAATATCTGAAAATATATAGAACTAAATATATATAACATAGCAAAAATTTTCTTTCAACTACTTACATCAATGGTAGTCTAAATGATGCTTTCTTTTAAAGAACGCAACTGCCGAAGATAATTATAGAAACGAAAACATAAACAAAAACAAACGAAACGAAAAAAACAAACCTTGGAAGATGACAAAGCCAATTGTGACAATTTTTTTGTTGTTGTTTTGGTTTTTTCTTTGATATTTTAAATTTTGAATCTCGCTCCTAGACGAGGACAAGAAATTCTCATGAGTTTGTGATTTAACATAACAAATATCTCTAGAAATTCTAATAACAAAGTCCCCTGAAGATTTCCTTAGGCAGGAATGAAATCCGGATAGGGACACGCCTACATCAGATTGCTTTTCACAATTGTTAAATAAGTTTTGGGATTTTAGCACATTTAATTACTGTAAATGCCAATTAATGTTTATCCCGATGAAAATAATTTAATAACAAATATGCAGGTGCTTGTGCAAATTTAAATGTAACTGACACTAATAGAAAACATATGATTTTCTATTGTTGATTTACTTGAATAAACGTCACTACATTGCTAGGTCTGTCAAAAAAACAGAGTAGTATTTGGAAGATGACAAAGCCAATTGTGACAATTTTTGTTGTTGTTTTGGTTTTTCTTTGATATTTTAAATTTTGAATCTCGCTCCTAGACGAGGACAAGAAATTCTCATTGAGTTTGTGATTTAACATAACAAATATCTCTAGAAATTCTAATAACAAAGTCCCCTGAAGATTTCCTTAGGCAGGAATGAAATCCGGATAGGGACACGCCTACATCAGATTGCTTTTCACAATTTGTTAAATAAGTTTTGGGATTTTAGCACATTTAATTACTATAAATGCAATTAATGTTTATCCCGATGAAAATAAATTTAAATAACAAATATGCAGGTGCTTGTGCAAATTTAAATGTAACTGACACTAATAGAAAACATATGATTTTCTATTGTTGATTTACTTGAATAAACGTCACTACATTGCTAGGTCTGTCAAAAAAACAGAGTAGTATTTGGAAGATGACAAAGCCAATTGTGACAATTTTTTGTTGTTGTTTTGGTTTTTCTTTGATATTTTAAATTTTGAATCTCGCTCCTAGACGAGGACAAGAAATTCTCATTGAGTTTGTGATTTAACATAACAAATATCTCTAGAAATTCTAATAACAAAGTCCCCTGAAGATTTCCTTAGGCAGGAATGAAATCCGGATAGGGACACGCCTACATCAGATTGCTTTTCACAATTTGTTAAATAAGTTTTGGGATTTTAGCACATTTAATTACTATAAATGCAATTAATGTTTATCCCGATGAAAATAAATTTAAATAACAAATATGCAGGTGCTTGTGCAAATTTAAATGTAACTGACACTAATAGAAAACATATGATTTTCTATTGTTGATTTACTTGAATAAACGTCACTACATTGCTAGGTCTGTCAAAAAAACAGAGTAGTATTTGGAAGATGACAAAGCCAATTGTGACAATTTTTTTGTTGTTGTTTTGGTTTTTCTTTGATATTTTAAATTTTGAATCTCGCTCCTAGACGAGGACAAGAAATTCTCATTGAGTTTGTGATTTAACATAACAAATATCTCTAGAAATTCTAATAACAAAGTCCCCTGAAGATTTCCTTAGGCAGGAATGAAATCCGGATAGGGACACGCCTACATCAGATTGCTTTTCACAATTTGTTAAATAAGTTTTGGGATTTTAGCACATTTAATTACTATAAATGCAATTAATGTTTATCCCGATGAAAATAAATTTAAATAACCCTTTTTTTTGTAATAAGAAAAAGGAACCATACAAATCTATCTAAGATGTGTGTCTTTGTCTTTCGCTGTACTCTGTCTACATGTCTGTATATGTTTGTTTGCAATTTGACCACACTAGATTATTAATCTATTAACATTTATTATTGAAATACATATTAAATTTAAATATTTTTTTTTGTTTTTTAATTTTATTAATAGACAATTATTTTCACAAGCCGGTGACAACGCAAAATTTAAGTTGTTTTAATCCTCAATTTTGTTTTATGTATGAAAAAGAGATACAAAAGTCTTCCATGGTTGATTTTTTTATATGTCTTTTTACAGTTTAACTTTTTAGTATAATTTTTTTGTTTTCTACTACATCTTGACATGCCGCGGTATCTACTTGATTCTGCGTATATCTTTCAATCTGGTTGTCGTCCACACTATTAATGTGCTTATCAGCACAATTTTTTTTAGCAAAATTAATTAGTAAAACATTAGTATATTAGTAAAGCATTAGTATAAAACAGTTAAGTGCTGAATAAGTATAACAAAAATTTTAGCTGAAAACACGATTTTAGCAAAAAATTTTGCTAAAAAATAGTATACCTGATTTACAAGACGTTTTACTAACTTTTGTACTAACTTCTTTTTTTGAGTGTAGTGAATTAACATTTCACATCAGCACTGTACTCACTAACTGAAATGTTCATTTTTTTCAGTATTGGTTAATTATGTTTAACGATAGAATTTATGTCATTTGTAATATTGAGCGTTTTACTTAAGCGTTTTATTTTTTTGTAGTTCAAAATGTTCTACATAGAAACTAAAAAGAAAACATACCAATTAACAAATGTTTTTTTTTTGCATCTAACAAGTTAAAACTTTTATTAAAAATAATTGAAACGTTTTTCATTAATTTAATGAATTTTTTTATGAAATTATTAAAAAATTATAAAAAAGAAATTTGATGAACAGTTTACAACATTAATGAGTTTTCATTAAGTTAATGAAATTATTCATTAAATCTATTAATCCATTTAAATGAAATCGATTCATTAATACTATGAAGAAAATTGAATCAGTGTACTATTTAACAAAAAAAAGTGTCCCAATTTTAGCAGTTTTTCCTGCAACATAGTTTTTGTTTAATTTTCAGTATGTTTTACTGCTTTTTATTCCGGATAATTTCTATGAGTGTTGCGTTAAATTTAACTTCTTCAATAATACAAATTTTGTTTTCATTTTATAGCCTCACTTTCACCATGTCCCATTAGCTACTAACTGGGACTTTAACTAACACATTTGTTGTTGTTTCCCATATAAATTTACAATTTAATTGTTTGTTAAATTTCAACTGGATATTTATAAATCGGGCCTTAAAAGTCAATTTAACTTTGAGTTGTATAAAACTTTTTTTATTGTAATTGAAAGTTCAAAGTACATAAAAATGAACCTGTGCAAATAGCAAAAAAAAAGCTAACAAAAATTAGTTAATAATGACGATTTAAAATAAGGCTAAAATAAGCTCTTCGGTTCTAAATATTAGTAATTACACAGTTCAACAAAATCAGAATTAAATTTGATGCATCGGTGTTGCATATTGCCTTAGGGTTTTAAATTTAATTATATTTGCAAAAAAAAACTTTTTTTTAGGAAATTTAATTTTTTTGATAAAATTTTTATAAAATTATACAAAATTTTAAATACTAACGCAACTTTTTTGGCGCATTCACATAGTATCAACTATACTCTTTAATTTACTTTAGAACACGCGTTGAAAGGTGCTATAATAAGCTCTATACATATATTTAAATTTGACAATTCTCATTTTTCACGATTGCGTTAATAAAATATTTAAAACGAATAGAAAGTCCAAGTCTTTAATTCTTACCTTTATTGAACATTATCGTTATTTAATTTATGAAATACTCGCGCATTTTCTCTTTTAGTTTAAGAAAAAAATTGCTTAATCTACAAAAATTTTATACATTTTTATGCATTTAAAATATGGAACCTGCGACAAAGCTTAATTAATAAAATTCAGATAAAAATTTCAAATATGGTTAACACATAATTTCTAATGAATAGCAGCCAATTTCCACTTAATTGAAGTGCGTTTTCTTAAAAAAAATAACTATTTTAAATGATACATGTTCAAAAATGTATTTATTTTATTTTCCCTATAGTAAATATATAGAAATTTAATTTTAAAATTTTCGGAACATTTTGATATAAAAGTGAAGGTTCTTTCTCTGAATTTAATTAAGTGGGATAAAAATGAACATCATGTGCTAAAATTTTGCAAATTCAATTAATTAGTTTTTAGTTTTGCAGTTAAAATCAAATTTTTTGCCTACCGAATTTTTGTGGTTCCTCGTACTATCAATATTATTAAATTTTAATACTATTGTAACAACCGACATTATTTACAAATTTCGAATTTTTATTGTAACAATTGAATATTTTATGTTTATGGACTATACTATGCTATAAATAGATTGACATGCTTCCAACAAAATTTTTTTTATCAATAAAAAGATATATGCCTCTGACTGGGCTCGAACCGGCGATCTTCCGTTTGTCAGGCAAGTAATTTACCTCTAGCCTAAACACAAACATTTTTATTTATTTTTTTTTTTTTTCAATTTATTTTATTTGCAATCTATTTTATTTATGAAAATAATAAGCAAATCTTATGATTATTCAAAACTGACTTAAGATATTGAGATCCAATGAGCTCAATAAAAAAAAAATTACAAAGTAGTATTGCTGATATATACGGGTTTATAAATATTTACATTTTTTCTATTTTCTAAAGAGCAGGTCAAGTACATGAAACCTTTTCAGTCTACGTATTTCATCGCTATCAGCCAATAAATTTATAGCCAATATATTTGAATGATTGCTTAGCCTGTACAGATATCGTTCACTGAATTTTTGATCTCATCTTTGTCTTTCGAAATTCTAAGATCATTGTGAATGTTATTGGTTAATTAAAAACCAAGGCGCATTTGTTATTAGTCTTAATGTTTTTTTAGATAGGTATCTTTGTAAGACTTCAATATTCGAGTTGCTGGTAGTGCCCCAAAGCTGAACACCATACGTCCAAATAGGTTTGAGAATAGTATTATACAAGATTACCTTGCTTTCTAAGCTTAGTTCCGATTTTGGTCCTAGTAGCCAATACATTATTCTGGTTCTGATGTTTAAATGATTAAGTTTTTTAACTATGTGTTCTTTCCATGTTAGCCTTCTATCTAAATAGAGACCTAAATATTTAACACAGTTACTTTTTCGAATAGATGTGTCATTCAGGTAAAGTTGCGCGCAATCATGCCTTCTTAACGAAAAAGTAACATGTACGGACTTCTCTGTATTTACCTTGATGTTCAATTTTTGTAACCAATTTTGAATTTGATATAAATCATTTTGAACCAACTCAGAAGCTTTAATTCGTAACTCTGAGAAGCAAGTAAAGCTGTGTCGTCTGTGTAAGGTGCAATAGTAAGACCGTCCATAATTGGCATATCTGATGTGAACATTAAATATGTTTCTTTAAATTTCAACCTTAATATTTTCTAGTGTCAAATTTAAATTAAAACAGATTTGGTTTCTAATCTCAATATTGTATTAGAGTTACAAAAAAAAAACTGTTAAATTATTATGCCACGTACTGGGATCGAACCGGCGACCTTCTGCTTGTCAGGTAATTATTTTACCTGTAACCTAAACTCAATTTGAAGTTTTATTTTTTATTTCAATCTTGAATGTTTTTTTGTGTGTCTAAAATTAGACGTATGTCTAAAATAGATTTGTATGTACAACATAAATTCGGTTGCTGATTTCAATATTTTATAAGAGTTACCGAAACTATACAAAAATTAATATATTATTTTAAAACTATTTTATTAAAAAAATTCTTATGCCACGAACAGGGGTCGAACCGGTGACCTTTACTGTACCTCTATTCCACACTCAATTTGAATTTGTATTTTCAAATTTCTATTTTGAATATATTTTTTCTTTCAAGTTTAAATATGAATGTCTAAAAATAGTTTCGTATGTACAATATGCAATTAGGTTGTTAATCTTAATATTTTATTAGAGTTACCAAAACTATTAAAAAACTTTATATTATTTTAAAATTGGTAATAAAAACTAATATTTTACATAGAGTGATTGTTTTTTTTTTTTGCAGGCGAAACTAATATTCGATTTTAACTTCAAATATTTTATTCAAGGGATAAAATCTCCAAAAAGTGGTAGGTTATTGGTTTTAAATGTAATGTAGGAGATAATATTTTTTCAATATTGATTAGGAAACCCAATATTTTGAATGATGTGACTGTGTTTTTGGTTTAAATTTATATATTTTATACTGTGGCATACCACTGCTCAGATTAGTACCAAAAAATATCATAGATGGCGTAATTTTTTTTTTACTTCCGTCAGTTTGAAGTTTGCATAATACGAATAATTACAAGTTTGAACACATGGAAATTTAAAATTTTATAAAAAATACACAAAGTGCTAAAAATTGGGTTGTTTTTATGAAAACCTGTAGGTAAGTGAATTATATTTTTTACTTATTGTATACAATGTATATTTTTACATTTTACATGAAAAAATATATTGTTATATTTGTAACATTCCTGTTATATTGAGTTCCTATTTTATTTGATTTGATTTGATAGATAGTATTGTGGGAAGATATAAAATTAAGATACGAAGCTAAAGATGGCAGGTTCGAATGTTCTATCATTTATTGGACCTCACTATGGCGAATTCTTAGCTTCTATACCGAAAAGTCTGGAAGGTAAAACACATCACCGACAAACAAATGTCTTCAGCAGATTTTCGATTTCAGGTAGCTGAAACTTTATGCAAACTTGGCGTGAAGACTAATACCAAGACTCGAAAACCAATAGAAAACGAAATTCAAACCAAAATACATAAGGGGCCGGCGCAACATGTTCTCCAAAGGCAGTTCGTCAGGATCAAATCGACCACTGGCAAATTCGGGTAGAAAAGAGAAAACGTTACAAGAACCCCCCAATGTAGTGGCGTATCACAAACAATTTCGAAAAATGCGGTGTACCATTATGCTATAACAGACAAAATAATTGTTTTAAATCCTTCCATACCACATAAGTATATTTTTTTTACTTTTAACTCAATGTAACAATAATGTCACAATCCCTAAAATGTCAAATAAGTAATAAATAAAGGATATTTTTTAATTTCTAAGTAACACGTTTTTTTTTATTTACCTTAACCTTTCCCGTACCAACACAATTTTAATTTTTAAGTTCATGGGCTACAAAGGGTTAAGGGCAGTTTCTGACGCACGATTTGGAAATGTTGCAGGTGAGACTGTTTATTTTAAATTTTCTTATGGTTGTTGTATTATATAAAAAAAAAGCATATTGATGATAAAATTTCTAATTGAGTCTTGTTGGAACAGAGTCTTTTATGGTAAAATTCTACTGAAGGCAGCGATAATGATGATGATACCCTTGTACTTTTAACTGATGATGCTGTATTCATTGTTGTTGCTATTGGTGTTGTAACTAATATCGGTGGTATTAATATCGTTGACAATGTTGTTGCTCCTGTCTTTGTTTTTGTAGCTGTATTGGTATATGCTGTCCATACTGCTGTGGCATGGTCAGACAAATCAATATGTGTTCGCTGTTTGACGTTATTATTTAACGCTACTCTTTCGTAGTCAATGTTTCGTTTGATTCGTTTGATTCGATTTGAAAGTAAAAAAAATGTTATAAAAGTTAAATAGTTAGGCAAGGCAAGTAGTAAGTAATATAATTATTAGAGGTGTCTACATTATGAAACTGACTTTTATGGCTTACAAATGACGTAACTTTGGAAATAGTCTAACTTTTGGAACTAGTTCTACAATAATCAAAATAATAACTGCTAAAAATCGAAAGTTAAAAAAAATTGCCGCTCTAATGTCACCGAATTTCGTATCATATTACATGAATTCGGTAGTATTAGAGCGGCAATTTTTTTTAACTTTCGATTTTTAGCAGTTATTGTTTTGATTATTGTAGAACTAGTTCCAAAAGTTAGATGGTGCGAATTTAAGAAAAATCGTATATCATTAACCTGTTAAAGTTTTGCATTTTTGAACATTTTTCTTAAATTGATTTAATAAGAAATAAATAAGCGTTGCGATACATAATTTTTGATTAATTTTGGCATGCTAAGCATGAATATTTAAATATATTTGAAATCGAACCAACGGTTTTGGAGATATTTTTACTTCAGTTTTACTAAAACTTAGTTTTTTTCTAAATTCAAAAATTTACCATTGAAATCGATGGTGCAGAGTCTCCATAGTATATATCAAGCTTTTCCTTGGTTTGATTGACGGCTTTTATTTTCGCAAAAAATAATGTTTTGTGAGTACTCAAAATTCACTTTTTTCCCTTTTTAAAAAAATCCACGAGGTTTTATGTTTTGAACAGCTGTTAAACGCAAAGTAAATGACGGAACTTGCTCAAACTTGACAGTAGTCTATTAACAGGTGGTACGTGATAGGAGCAGTGTTGCATTTCATATAACTACAAGGGAAGTTCGAAAAGCCACGTACTTATTGAGCCGCCCTCGTATGTCCCATATTATATAAGTGTTATATATATATGGGCTATTTCAAATTTTTTGAGCACCTGCTGAAACCGACATACTATGGCTGTTATTTCGTTAAGTTTTATGAATTGAAAAAAAACGTTGTACAGGGTTTGGATGACTATACTTGAAGGATATGACGTGCAAAGTTTTACATTGAAAAGTCTTCACCTTAAGAATTAGTGGTCATCTAAAATTCGAAAAATTAAAAAAAAGACTTGAAATTTGCAAGAGGTTTTTCATTCATTCCGTTTTCTCTCTAATAGTTTTTAGCTTTCAGATCCAAACCAATACAAAATATAGTCACTAGGCTTGGAGGATATATCCACAAAAAAAATTTTTTGATATCGCTGCTGGGTGAAAAGTTGCATGGTGGTTTACAAGTGAAACCAAAATTTTCCGAATTTTGAACTTTTTGAAGATTTTTAATAGGGTTTTTGCGCCGTTTAATTAAAATGTGTTTTAAGCGCAGAATTAATAAAACGGCGTACTTTTATAAAGTTTGAGGTATATCAAGTTGGTGTCAGCGCACCAATAACGTTCCACGGACACCACAAACTTAAAAGAAATTAGCGTAAATTTTTTGAAAATGTATCTTTTTTGCGTCTGACAATCTGAATTGTCTTTTAGTTGGCTAGTGTATTGCGTGATGTGAGTAACTTCGGAAAGTGCACCTCCGAGGCGAAAACGCACTTTAAAATTTTTAAACGCAAAATTTTATGAACTTTTGAAAATTTTTGCAAAAAAAACAATTTTTTTTAAGCTTTTTTTTATATCAAAACATGGCGTGGGAATATGTTTAGGTTTCTAAATAGATTCTTCGCGACGGACTAAACTGATAAAGTGCAAAAATAAATAATATTTTTCAATCCAGCGGCTGTTTTTTCCAAACACATTTCGCTTTGTGACAACTAAAGCGCTGTATCAATTCCGCTCAAACGTACATCGAATGGAAGACTTTACTGAGCTTGATACTAAAATCGAAAACGCACCAAAAAATTTTAAGGATTTAAAATTTTATGGAGGAAACAAAATGTTTCTAACCTTAAAAAGCATCCTTGCATGAAATATTTGATTTAAAATTTAAAAGAATTATTTTTGAATTCGGGTTAATAAGTAACCCAGAAGTATTTTATAATCGGTCCAATATTAATATTTGCAAAAAAAAACGCGTTTTTTTGAACCCATAAAAAGTGAGACTATTTTTTTAAACAATATTCACGAGGGCCACCTTAACAAATTTCAACAAAACAATTAAAATATACTGCCGCGAAAACCGCCAAATTACCGCCGATGCAATGACATCTTAAAGAACTTGCTTTATTATAAAAACTCTATGATCATAATAGCCTTTGCTGAATGCTTCTAAGAATAAATATTTGAGTTTCAATTCAGTTTATTTTATTTATGCGCGTGAACAGTCGTGAATAAAAATTAGTAAAATGGTTTCAGATTATACATTAAAAAACATGAAATTCGTAAAAACTGAGAAGCGAAATAAATTAACAGAAAAAAGACGCGAATATCGCCAATCTGAAAAAATAAAAAGCAACAAAAAACAAACAAATCGTAAATTGGTGTAAGAAAGTCAGTTAGGTATTCGGTTTTAAATAACAATAATAATAAAAACAATGCCATCAAAACAAAAAATTGCGGATTAAAAAAAATTGAAAACGGCTTAGAATCTATCACTGAAACCCAAGATTTAACTAATGAAACGTTAGTTACAGCTTCCAATTTGCAGAACAATTTTAATTGCAAAGAATGTGGAAAATCTTGTGAATGTTTGAAGGTAACAAAATCAAAGGTAACAAATTAAAATAACAACAAATCATGAGGGGCAAAGTTTAAATGGTTATATCTCTTAAACCATTAGCAATATGCAAATAGTTTTTTCCCAAAATATTGCAAATTATGTCTTATACTAGCCGTAATTTTGTGAAATGTTTAATTAAATTTTTATATGCAAACACGATCAACAAAAATTTTTATTATTTTTTTTTCAGTGTATTTTAAAAAGTATTGAAGCTTTTTCAAATTCTTTAAGGTGCTAAGAAAGCCCTTAAGGGGTATTATCCACACGCGTTATCATTTTTCAATTTTAACAAAAACTGTAATTTTAATATTTTTTTTAATTTTTAAACTTAAACCGCCGTAAAATTTGCGCCGTTTAATAAAAATGATTAATGCAAACGGATTTGACATAATTAAATATCGGTTTATACAAGTTAATTTACTATTTCTTCACCTTTTATTTTATTCTTCAATAAATTATTTTAAGTTTGTTTTATGTTTAGTCATTTATTAATTTCAATTTATGATCTACAACGTAAGTTACAATTCATATTAAGATTATAATTAATTTATTTAATTCCTTTTTTCCTACTATGTAGGCTTGAGTCTGTTTAAAAACTAAACTAAATTTTGCTTTACATTACTAAATAAAGCCAAAACACTTTCCTCAGCAACAGAGGAACACAAAAAAATGCTACGTTAAACAAACCCGAAAAATGCTGAAGCAAACATAAATAATGTTCAAGTGCATTTGTTTCACAATAATAAATTGTGAACGTTTTAAGTGCAATGACTTAGGGAAAAATGCAATGAAAGCGTTATCATTAAATGTTTGTGTGTCGAAACTGACACCCAAAACAATTAAAAAGGTTGGATGAACGCAATGGGGGTTTGTGACCGAAAAGTAAATGCAATACGATATTGCGACATAAAAAGAATAAGTGACAAGCTAAGTTGCTTGTCAAGTATGGTGGCATGTTCTTCACAATGACGGTGACATGCCTTAACTACTCCCCCTTTTAAGTTTCAGACGTCCCTGTCTGACTGACACTACGAACCACATTGATGAGGTCAATTTTTGCCCGTCTCTTTGTTAAGAAAAATGTGATAAGGGAGATTATGAGTGCGAGTAGTATGACTGATGAAACTGAAATTACAGCATAGTAAGTGCTTTTTACGTTGGAATGAAGCTGGGAGATGGTATCTCTGTTCTCAATGTTTAACTCGTGGAGATATGGGAGAGACAACAAGGGAATGTGGTTTGAAAGATTAACGGAGTGGGCGATCGGGATCTCGGGGCTTATGAAATCAGTTTTCCTAAGGTTAATTAATTTGGTATTGTTAATAAGGAGGTCATGTTCAAAGGTAATTAAAAATGTGCCCTTCGGGAGATTTTTTATTTCGCCTTGGTCTGTAATGTTTGCTGGTTGGTCATTTATGATGACGATACCATCGTCAATTGGGTTAATGATTGGTATGCCGTGGGCCGAAATCGTGTTGCAATGACCCGTATTTTTGTTTAGTAAATTTTCAAGACAGAATTCATTTGTGTTTCTTAGTTGCTGGCAAAATGAGGAAAAGACTTTTTTTGTACAATTTTCTAGTATAATGTAATTATTCATACACTTAGCTGCTACGCTTGATTCCAATGACAGAATTTTATTGTTACGTATTACTGGAAAAATTAATTTTTTATTGCATAGTTACTTAATAATAGGGAATTTAATTAAAAAGGTAATAATTTCAGTGTTTTGCAAAATCTTTAGTTTTGAGTTGGCGACAATTTCGCTCGTGCTAATGTTCAAATTGTTTTCCGAATTTAGTATGAAATTTATTTCTGGGGCATCAAGTAGTATAGGGTTAATGATGTCAGCCTTGCCACGGGCTATAGATAGCGATAGGCTATCGAGTTCCCTTAAAACCGCTCTGTTCCTACTGCTTAGCAAATCATATATATTTTCCGAGTTAAGGTCTCGTTGTTTTGTTCCCTTAAGAAGTCGGTTGACGGTACGAGTTATGTTGTTGATCTGTGCCTGTGTTTCAGTGTTTATTATAATTTGTTTGTTGTTGGCAGTAATTAGTTCGCCCTGCTTGTTGCGAACTTCATTGAAGTCGTCATAATCTGGTGTGCCACCAATAACCTTTAGTGCGGTACCGATTATATTTAGACTTCGTGCATGCCTGTGGTGGACCCAGAGTGCGTTCAACATTTTTTTCCATTTCGTCAACGTCAGATAGCAGTAACTTCTTCATATGGGAGTTGGGCAAAATTTGTGAAAGGTTTGTCGTCTCTTTAATGATTGATATAAAATTGGTTAGGTTGGTTACGTGAGCCAGGGTTTTATAGTTCTCAAAAATAGCAACCGGCCCATCTGCAACTGGGATATAGTGAGAGGAGCTGTAGTCATAAATGGTGGAATTTAAAGTTGGGATGTTGGTCCACAAAATTAGGATTCTGTAATGAGGAATCGTATGTTATCCTTATGAACTATTTTATTGTCGATTTTTAGAGTGGTTCCTAAATCTTCTTGTACTAATTTTTTGTTATAGATTTTCGAAAACTTGTTACCTAAACGCTTGTTTCTCTTAATGAATACTGTATCACCAGGGTTGTACGTTTTGTAGGTTCTATTTCTATTGTGATAAGTCAGATCGCTCTTTTGTTTGTCAGTGAGTCTAAGGTGTACTGATTTCCTAAGATCCTCTGAGGCAGAATGGATTATGTCAATTGGCCTTGCTCCAGTGGTGGAGTGAATTGTCCTATTATATTTTGCCGTTGCCAAAAGTATTGTCTCCAAAGGGTCGGCCATTGGGTCGTCAATTTTCAGACACCTGGCAATTTCCGTGAGGGTGCTGTGAAAGCGTTCGACCTGACCATTTGAAGTACTGTGCATTGGTGGTGTTATGAAAATATTTGCTCCAAAATGATCTTTTGCAAGTATCTTAATGGCGTTAGAAACGAGGGCTTTTTCGTTGTCGCATATTATTGTTCTAGTAGTGAAAAAATTCAAAATTTCCATAAGGGCTGGCTTAATGTCTATAATAGCCCTTGAGGCTATGTTCTTAACTATTGCAAATTTGGAAAATTTGTCTACGCACGTCAAGAATAGTTTTCTTTCTGTGTTGTAGATATCCACGTGTAAAATCTCACCCGATGAGGATGGGATGGGCGTTGGACCTATTTCATGGCTTTTTGGATGTCTGCAGTACTTTGCTTGTCTGCATGTTTCACAATTTAGGGTTATTTGTTTAGCCTTTTTCCTGATGTTTGGGAAATAGTAGTCGCGGAGGATTTGTTTAACATTTTCCGCTGGGGAACGGTGAGCTCTAGTGTGTTCGTTAAGTAAAATTTCGTTTTGATCATCAAGGTTGAAGACGTCGGTGACTTGTTTATTCGCATATTTAAACTTAACCGAGGGGAAATTCGTTACCAAATCATGCTGTATTTGTCCCAATGTATGAATATCACAGTGAATTCCATTAACTACTTGTGGGTTCACCACGTTCTTAATTGTGGTGGGGAGTTCATCAATACTTATGAATGAAATATAATGACGAATACGGTCTCGGAAAAGAATTTTTGTTTCTCGTTTAGACTCAGCACCTTGAACAATTATTATCTGGTTTCTAAAACAATTTATCGGATTTTCTACCGCTGGGATTACCGCGGTTAGGGAGATTTCGCTATTACAGACTTGTAATGAAGATTGCGAGGAAGTATCAGTGACAATATTGAGAAACTGCCTTGAGAGGGCATCCGCAACAACATTATCCTTACCTGGTTTATAATAAAACCTAGGTGAAAACTCTTCTATAAAAGCTTTCCAACGCTTAATTTTCGAGTTAGGGTTTCGTTCAGAAACGGCGAAGGTTAGAGGTTGATGGTCAGTGAATATGTTCAGCTGGTTCACACCGTAAAGATAATGGCGGAGTGTTTTCAGGGCCCATACGATGGCCAGGAGCTCCCTTTCGTTGGTGGCATAGTGCTCTTCAGTGGCTGAAAGGGTACGCGAAATCATTGTAATGGGGCGTCCTTCTTGTGAAAGGACGGCGCCGATGGCGTGAGAAGAGGCATCAGTTGTCAAGTCAAAAGGTTTGGCAAAATTTGGATAGAGGAGTAATATGTCCTCTGAAGCGAGAAGCTTCTTTAGTTTATTAAAAGCTGATAGGGCTTCGTCGTCTAACGTTATTTGTACGTTTTTTGACTGCCGAGTGCTAATATGGCCATTATCACCTCGCAACAATTTGGTGAGGGGTTTTGCAATGGCTGCGTAGTCCCTTACGAATCTTCTATAGTAACCCGCAAGTCCTAGGAATGATCTAAGGCCCCTTAAAGTTCTTGGAGGTTCGTAATTGAGGATAGCGGCAACCTTGCTTGGGCAGATTTTTATGCCATTGGTGGTGACGACGAATCCTAAAAATTCTACAGAAGTTTTGAAGAATTTAGATTTGTCCAGGGAGACCCTCATATTAGCCTCATAAAGTTTTCGTAATATCCTGTCGATATCATTTATATGATTCTGCTCAGAGTCAGAAAATATAATGATGTCGTCTATATAGACGTGGCAGGTATTACCGATTTCCTTTCTTAAAACATCATCGATAGCTCGCTGAAAGATGCTGGGTGCATTTTTCAATCCGAACGGTAACCGACAGAATTCGTATTTACCGTTATTTACGCTAAACGCAGTCTTTTCACGATCACGTTCGATGAGATTTATTTGATGGAACCCGCTTTTCAAATCCAGAGTTGTGAAGAATTTAGCTCTTCCAAGGTTAGCCAAGATGATAGATGGGTCTGGAATGGGGTATTTGTCAGACACGGTTTTCGAGTTTAATTTTGTATAATCGAATACAAGGCGTTTGTTAGGTTTACCGAGCTCATCAATGCCTTTTTTGTCAACAACCCAAACGGGGCTGTTGTACGGTGACCGTGAAGGTCTGATAATGCCATCTTTTAGAAGTTTATGAACCTCGCTATTTACGAACTCGACCATAGACATTGGGTAAGCCTGATACCTGGAATAGACAGGTTCTTGGTCCTTTGTTCTTATAGTGGCCGAGATATTGGTGTTGAATGGCAGTGCTTCGTCGGGATTTGCGAAAACACTGTCATTTTCATGGATCATTTTAAAAAAAGATTCTTCAATATCTGAGGGAATTTTTTGTTCGGAGAGTGAATTTACTAAGTCTAAATTTAAATATTTTAGCTCTATTTGACCACCGTCGAAAAAAATAGTGTCTCTACCCGTGTCTATTATTGCGTTTGCGGCCTTTATCGAACTGAAGCCTATTATACCGTCAAAATAGGGTAGGTTATGGAGTAAATAAAAGGTTTCGGTAGTGTTAAGGACATTTACAAGGGTTCCGTGGTTAATTTCCGTTGCTCCATGAATTGATTTAACTAAGAAGGGTTGGGATAATTGTTTTATACCTTTAAGTTTGTCGCAGATTTTTATATAGCTTTTAGTGGCACCTGTGTCAACTAAAAGTTTGATAGACCGTCCGCCTATTGTTCGTTTCGACGTAGGGGAGGACGGAACTTCCTCTAAAAAATTAATATTATCATTAAATTCGTCGTCTAGTACCTCGGATATTATTCCCGCTTGCCCATGATATTCTCCATCGATAAGAGGTTGCTCATTTAGGTGATTGATTCTCTGAAATTTATTACCGTTGAATCTACCTGATTCTGGATTCCTCTTAAATGGTTGTGGGAAATTATTTGTACGGACCGTTCTCATGCTAACGTCCGTGTCCAATGCATGGTTGTGTGGTCGTGACGCGAAAGTTTGTTGGTTGGTTTGAGGGAGAGTAAACGTTTGAAATTTGGAATTTGAGGAGGGTCTGACATTTCGATTGGAGTTTGTTTGGTAATGGGGTTGTTGCGGACGAGGTTGGTAGTTATCCCCGTTAAATGGTCTGTTAATACCATTCCTTTGGTTCTGACTGTAGGGTGTTCTCTGGGGTTGCTGTTGTACAGAGAAATCTCTGTTCAACCCATTGCTGTAAATTTCAGCGAAGTGATACCTGTTCTGGTTAGTCTCAAGTTCTTGAGCCATTACCAGGGCTGAAGGTAAATCGATAGGTTTGCATGAAAATAGAGTTGTGCATAGGGGTTTACGAAGTCCCGAAATGAAGACGCGGAGTGCATCTTGCCGATACTTCTGATTGAGTGAAGTTAACAAAGAAGGGTCACTCTGATGTGACATTAAAACTTTATTCACTATGGCCGTTAACTTATGTTCTACTTTGTCGTAAAACTGAAGTAGAGTATTTTGGCCTTGCCGCAACGTTGAGAGCTCTTGTTCCAAAGTATAGATTGACTTTTTGTCAGAATATGCGAAATCTAGTCGTTCCATTATAGTCTGGAAATTTAATACCGTGTTATAAGTGCTAAGCACTGAATCGGCATTTCCGATAATTTTATTGCGCAGTATTGCAACTGCTTGATAGTATTTTGAACTCCCTGCAAAGGGCTCGAAGAGTTTGTGGGCCGTAATTGCAGCTTGTCGCCAAGAGACGTACTTATTGGCATCACCCCCGAATTCAGGAACCGATTTTATGATATCCAATGTCTCGTTGCATTGGACACCTGCAATGATCTCGATAGGTCTATGTTCGACAACTGAAGCGGTAGGTTCAAGGGCTCCAAGTCTATTACTAAGCTGATCGATAGTAGCTTGGAACTCCTGCCTAGTTCGGTCTGTGGCCTGAACAATGGCTGTTTCGAGGAGAGTTCTAACGGTTTCTGCGTTCATATTGGTATCTATGCGCGGTTCGGAAATGGTTAAATGCGTAAGTCTAGATAAAAGTTGCTCAGTCTCGTCTGTCTGCATCTAGTTGGACGAGAATTCTTTTTTAGGAGCTCTAAAAAAGAATTCTCTCTATTCAATTTTTACTTAGAACTCAAAGATAAAGGTTTTGCAATTACAAAAAAAAGAAAAATCATAATACCCGTTTTGCTACTTAATTTATTTAAACAATTTTACTTATAATAATTATAACTACTCACAAAGGAATCAGCCTCGATACCATGTTGATTTAGGAGTTGATGTTAAAGTTGATAGTTGATTTTTTTAGAGTTGGTGTTAAAGTTGAGTTGCTTTTAAAGTTGATTTTTTTTAGAGTTGGTGTTACAGTTGAGTTGCTTTTAGAGTTGGTGTTACAGTTGAGTTGCTTTTTAAAGTTGATTTTAGTTCTATAAGTTGATTTGTAGTCAACAGGCAATGATCGCTTAGATGGGTTTATTCACTTAAAGTTTGTAGGTTTTTTTCAAAAGTTAAAGTTTTTTATTCCAACAGGATTTTTTCTTCGTTTGATTTATTATGAAGATTCGTATTTAGATTTAGTTTTTTTGTTTGTATCCTTTTTATAAGGATTTTTTATTCACTTAGAATGTTCGTTTTAAGCCGAGTTGGGCGCCAGTTAATTTACTATTTCTTCATCTTTTATTTTATTCTTCAATAAATTATTTTAAGTTTGTTTTATGTTTAGTCATTTATTAATTTCAATTTATGATCTACAACGTAAGTTACAATTCATATTAAGATTATAATTAATTTATTTAATTCCTTTTTTCCTACTATGTAGGCTTGAGTCTGTTTAAAAACTAAACTAAATTTTGCTTTACATTACTAAATAAAGCCAAAACACTTTCCTCAGCAACAGAGGAACACAAAAAATGCTACGTTAAACAAACCCGAAAAATGCTGAAGCAAACATAAATAATGTTCAAGTGCATTTGTTTCACAATAATAAATTGTGAACGTTTTAAGTGCAATGACTTAGGGAAAAATGCAATGAAAGCGTTATCATTAAATGTTTGTGTGTCGAAACTGACACCCAAAACAATTAAAAAGGTTGGATGAACGCAATGGGGGTTTGTGACCGAAAAGTAAATGCAATACGATATTGCGACATAAAAAGAATAAGTGACAAGCTAAGTTGCTTGTCAAGTATGGTGGCATGTTCTTCACAATGACGGTGACATGCCTTAACTTACACACGCAAATCGACATTGATGTCAGACAAAACAAAAAAAACTTAAAAAGAAATGTCTACGTGCCGTAAATTTTTGAAGTTGCCCATATATATACCCTGGGGACAGTGTGAGCAAATTTTATAAAAATTTAATTTTTGTATGTGATCCGCTTATCAAAGTGGAATATATGAAAAACAATGTTGGAAATGAAATTAAAAAAGAACAAATTTTTGCGATTTTTTCCCCAAAAAGCCCCCACGGTCTTTTACCTCCAGACAAATATTTTATTTCTGGCCATATAAAGTGTTTCTAAAAGGTCTGTTTATATAAAAGCTAGTTGTGTTTAAAAAAAATTGATTTGTATATACTTTTTTCCCCAGCTACATCTTCAAGTTCCACGTTTTTAATTTAACCCACTGTTAAAAATTGCGCACCTCTCCCTCCAATTTGGTACCGGAAGCGGTTGTAGGTATTCCAGCATTTAAATTTAAATGCAGACATGACAGCAAAAAATTTAAAAATCACATATTTTATGTTTGGGAATTGTACCAACAAATTCGAAATATTTTAGATAATGACTCTTAGGAAACAGTCATCTTAAAGCCGAACTGTAACAAAAAACGAAAAAAATCTAAGACGTCCCGTAGATAAATTTAAATAAGCGTAATTATATATTAATTTGAACTAGTCATTTTCAAAAACCATTTTTTTTAAATAGCAAAAATTTTCGGAAATATTGTATATACCGATAAGTCTACAAAAAAATTTAGAAGTTTTTTTCAAAACAATTTTTCGTATTGAGTGTAATTTCAGGATATCCTGCAGGAACTTGAAAATTTTGCATCTTTAATTTTATCCATATAAATTAAGTTTGTATTTAAAAAAAAAAAAAAATGAATGTTTTCGCTATGTGTAATCTAGATATATTTTTTTTTAGGAAAACTCTGAAATATTTTTATTGTTTTATTATGCAATTTTGACAAAAAAAAAAAAAAAAACATAATTTTAAGAATTTTTTATAAACTTATTTTTGTGAATGTGTAATTAGAAAAATTTAGAAATTCGTTAGTGTCTTAATTTGTCTACTTTTAAGATAAGTAACCAGCCCATAGTTGTTAAAAACTTTGTGTATTGCCCTAAAATGTTTAAAAACTGATGTTACTCGTATATAAGTTCAATCCTTAATATAAAATACACCTCGATTTTTACGGTCGATGTCTTAACTTAAAGCTAAGTGTCCAGGATTTCCAACAAAAAAAAAAGGATGAACTACGTCGACTCCTTCACTAGTTATAGATTTTTAACCGCCTTCTCTTGAAATGTACCAATGTAAGGAAAAAATTACAAATAAGCAATTCCATTTAATATCAGCGTGGGATTAGTCGATGTTTTCTGATTTTGATAAAATTTTGTGAGTGTGGTACGGTAGTGAACGCAAGCATTAAATTTTTTTTTTTTTTGAAAATTCTGGCAACTTAAATTTTGGGGTAGGGACTTTACTTAAGTGTTGATGTGTAAAAAAAGAACGGCTAGGTTTTGGGGTATAAAAAAATACATAAAAAAAAATTTTTCACATTTTTTAAAACTAAAAATTTTTGAAAAAAAACTTTAAATCAATTTTTGGAAAAAATCCTTTTTTTAATTTTTAAAATTTTTTGATTTTAAAGTTTTTTTTCAAAAATTTTTTATTTTTCAAATATGTATAAAAGTTTAGCCGTTCTTATGCAAAAAAAAACTTCTCGATATTTTTTACACATCAAAAGTTATGACCTTTTAAGTGAAGTCCCTAAATTAATTTTTTTTAATACTTGCGTTCACTACCGTACACACTCACAAAATTTTATCAAAATCGGAAAACATCGATTAATTTCACGGTGATATTAAATGGAATTGCTCAAATATTTCTTAATGAAGCAAGGTTGATTTTGGTTGAAAAATATCCAACGTATCTATGGTCATTTATGAGCTAATAAAAGCTTTTATTGAAATGATATACTTTAACAACAATGAATGGATAACCACAAAGTTTCAACGAATTTGATGCTCGCAACGAATTGGCTTTATCAAGTTACATAATATTGGCACACCAAATGCATTAAATGTAATTACTGCTTCAAATTGAAATAGTTCTACGAATTTGTCTGAGTTTTCCATGTTTGCAGTAATAGTACAAAAATTTAAAACAACTGCATTTTGCTTATTACATCAATGGTTTCTAAGGAAATCAAATATTTATGAAACATTTTTTATGGAACTTTTTTTAAGAATAAAACGATTTTCGTAAAAATGCACAGCAACATCTCCCGAGAACTAACACAAAAAACCGTATTGGAACAATGTTGGATAGCAATTGTTATGATATTTCTTGTTTTCTAAAGCTAAAACTAAATTGCAAATCTTAAATCCAACTAAAGTATAAGACAATGTTGAACTTTTTTTTCACAAGTAGCAAAAGTATTCTTTTAAAATTGCTAGCTTTTCACTGGATTAAAAAAAATAATTTAATTTAATGAGCGAAAATGTATTTGTTATAGCAAAATTAATTTGAAAACAAACGAATTTAAAAGTAATTATCAATTTAGTTGGCATTACTTCATCTATGAGTTAATATAGGGAACGCCAAGCAATTTTGTAGACTACAGTGTTGTCCCACGTTACGAATAAGTTATATTGAATATTTATGATAGAATAGCGTATGAGTTATATTAATGTAGATAATACTCATACGCTAACCTGAACAAAAATAAATAAACCAAATCAACATCATTTGAGATAGAGAAGATTAAGCATACTTTTCTAAAAATCATAACTACATTGTAAATTTTTATTGAATTAGACTGCGCAGTTTCTGGTAACACAACCTTCATCAGTAATCCTTTTGACAATACTGTAATTATTTGTTATGGTTTTTATTGTTTGATTGCATCTATATGAAATGTTGAAATGCTTGAACCAGCTTTCTTTGCCACATGCAATTCGCACTACACTTTACACAGGCGCTTTAACCACTTGATCTATAGTCAGGTCGATTTTTAATAAAATTTACTGAAATTAAAGAAATCATCAGTGATTTTCCATTTAAATTGTATTATTATTTGTGTCTTATAATTGTCAGATTGTCTCTATATGATAAAATTTTTAATAACATGCGGCTGTAAGAATCAAACCTGCGCTCATCTTACATTACAAACGTAACAATACCAAGTCATGACCGTTTAGCGATCACGCCCAAGTACGGCCTCGAATCTAATGCAGCTAAATTGCAATTTTCCTTCCTATTAGCTTTTTCTGTTATTATATATTATACTCAGCAGTGACAACACTAACAACACAAATATTCTATCATACTTTGCTCTCTGACAATTCTTCTCTAACTATATAAGCGCCATCTATCGAATATACAAAGAATATATCATAGATGTGGCATCACTTACAACATATAGGAAAACAGTGGACATTAGAGTGAGATAAGTTTCTAATAATAGAACTGTTGCGTTGTTGGAGTTGTACTTCTAAGATCATGTAGGCAAAAACAAAAATACCGTGTATTGATTAAAACTAGTTTTAATCACAACAAAACTCGACCTGACGATAGATCAGTGGGCTAAAGCGCTCTGTCTAACGTGTAGTGCGAGTGCATGTGGCATTAGAAATCAGTTTATCTATACCACGGTCAGTGATTGCACAGGAAATTTCATATAAACGCAATCGAACAAATAAAAACATAACAAATATTACATTATTAAAAAAAACCAGATCAGTGACGAAGGTTCAATACCAGGAACTGCTCAGTCTGATTCAGAAAATTGATAATTTACAATGTAGTTATGATTTTTAGAAAATACACTTATTCTTCTCTACCACGCCTTTCACAATTCTATTTTTAGATTTTCGTTTATTTTTTTAATCTCCTCCGTCTCTATTTCACAATGTTTATCTATAGGGGAATGTGGGATAATTTGTGACTAGTGTTTTTTTTTTGCTCCATTTTTGTTTAGTCTTTTGATAGATCAATTTCAAAGTGTAGTTAAGTGATGTAGCTTCTTAAGCCCAAAGAACACAACTAAATTATTAGTTAGTTGCATTTTTTCTTTGGCGATTTTTTTAAATGAAGAAAATGTGGAGTAATTTTGTACTAAATAGAAAATATATGAAAATCTTTACATTTTTCCGCAGCGCTATCAATAGCGAATGCATTTTAAAATCGCTCTACAGGCAGAACGCTAATTTTGTACTTTATGGTTTATATATTTCTTGGTTTAATAAACCAAAGGAACTACCAGTTTTTTTATTTTCAGTCGAATTGTTATTCTGCTTTATGCTTATAGCAATTGTTTCATCATAAACAAAATTACAGATATACCATCAAATTTTGGTGTGTTCTGAAGTTGAAATCGGTTGTACAGTAACGCCTAGAGATTTATTGTGATTCCACATTCAATAAAACAAAATAAATAAAGAGTTTGTTTGACACGAAGTTCTGATTAATTTTTTTCTCTCATATTTATCTTGTTTACTCATTTAGAATAGCTTTTCACAATTTTTAAAAACTATCACAAAGAAACGAAGGCCTGCTTACATATATCAAAATAATCAAAGTTTAGGGCTTAATCCTAAATGCACTCATGCACGAAGAATACTATGTAGGTAAAGACCACAGCAAATGTAGTTAAAAACAAATGAAATTTCACTTAAATAAAGGACGACATACATATCAGTAAATTTAACTAACATAGTCATTTGTTTTTTAATGTTCAAAAAATGACTAACAATTGTTGTACAAATGAACCACATGTTAGTAAAAAATTAAGCAAAACTTTTTAATTTTTAAAATAACAAAAAACAACTGTAAAAAAATAAAAAAATATATGAAAATTTAAGAAAATAATAGTTTTAATGGCAATTCTTGTTTATTAGATGATAACTTACGAGATAATGAAATAGAAAAAAGAAACAGAAAGATATAAAACTACAAAATAAAATTAAATACGGCAAACATAAAGGAAAGTTCTTAATATTCGTCATTAATATTCTAATTGTTAATGAATGCAGGTAAAAAAAAAATTAACTTTATTTTAGCACATTTGAACTAAGCAGCAGTTCACCGAATCGTAAGAATATAATTTTAGCGACATTTCATAAAAAAAAAAAAATTTGGGGATGATGACGACATCCGTGGTTTTTTAGCATGATGTTTCTTAGCAGAAACCTTTCAAGCGAATTTCATTCTTTAAGTTTAATATAATATATGTCTTAACACCAGCATTACATGAAGCTTATGGCACATCGTGTGCACTGTTATCACAGCTGGCGTTAATGTCAGATTTATTCCACTAGAGGATTTATTGTTACAATTTGACCGCTGATTCTGCAGACGTAATGCTAAGTAAAAAAAAAAACAAAATTTAAAAAAATAAATGTGCGCCCGGTAGGCTAGATGGTAGCGTGCTGGCTTATCAGTGCGGGGGTCGTGGGTTCGATTCCCACCAGAGGCACTGGTCTGTTTTCGTTGCAACGCGCCGAAAGCCATAGTAGCTAGTGCTCGGTTAGGGTAATAGTATATAATTTGTAATTATATGATTATTAAATAATTAAAAAAAAAAAAAAAAAATACTAAAAATGGAATAACTCTGGAAATTAAAAAAAAAAAAAAACTTATCTTTGTAATTATTTATTTAATATATAAATAGTTTTTCATACAACAAGTTTTTTAAAACAAAAATTCAAAATTACAAAAAAATCAACAAAAACTGAGTTTGTATGTACAAATCATCATTGTAGGTGCCAACTCAAAAAACTGTTTTTTGTATTTTCAAAAATGCTCTAAATATGAGGCATATTTAAATATTAAATAAAAAAATAGTATTTTATAATTTATTTCTGTGTTGGAACATCGCCTGTATCTTGAAAAATATCAGAGTAAAATGTGCAGCCATTTTAACGAAATACAGTTATTTTAAAAGTTTTATATTTTGTCATTGATCTCACATAGTTAAAGCTTATTTTCTTTCTTTCGGATTTAAAAAAAATAAAACTTTTTTTTTTAAATAAGCATATTTTTGAAAAATACAAATTTTTTTAAAATATTAATTTTTTAAAAATGCTTAGAAGAATTTTTTTTCATCTTCTCTTACATTTATTAACAATAAGTGTTTTTTATTTGTAATAGTAGCATTTGATTACCCAGTAAAAAATAGTGCTTACCCAGAAGCTCTTCCGGAAGGCATTATTTAATTACGAAGCGCTTCCAAAGCAACTACAGAAGGTATGATTTTTGTTCGTGATGTTCCATTATGGGCAAAAAATATTGAATTAATCGATTGTTTGAATATAAATAGTGTTTTAAACAATTTTTTTTAATTGATTCAATTAAAATATTTATTAAGTTTTCCGGTGTAGACAACACATTAAAATAATTATTAAAAAGTTTCCCAACATTTTTTTATTACTTTATTGTGATTAAAATGTCAAACAAATGTTTAATTGTATGAATCTCTCATTTTATTTGTAAATAAAAAGAACAAAATGCAAATGATTTACTTTTAACTAGTAGAATAGTTTAATGATTTTGTATACACGGAAATCGTAATTATTTCGGTAGAGTTTGCAACACTCTTTTTTTTGAAGTCAATGCTTGTGTACACACGATAACTATACACGAAAATAGTTTTTGTTGATTTTCGTGTTGTTTAGAGGTGATAAAAAAAGTGGGCTGTGAATTATAAAAAAAAACTATTATTGAAAAAAAAGCATTTAACTATTATTTATGTAAATATTTTAACTTTCAATAACTAATAGTGTTTTACAATTATAATTTTTAAGTTTTGTTATTTTTTAATAATTAAAGAAATAAAAGTAGAAGAAAAAAGTTCAAGTAAAGACAAGGAAAACGAAATGTTTGTTTTTTACTTTTAATTGTTTCTTTATAATAAGTTATTAAATTATAAAGCTTTTAAAAAGTTAATTGTATAACACAAATTGTTATGAAAAGATAATATAAGTTAAACGCTTCTTTTTTTATTGACAAACTTAACATGTGAATTCTTTTTTCCTTGTCTACAATAATACCTCATTTATACTACAACCAAAAGCTAGTAGCTTTTGAAAACTGCTAGTTTTTATTAAAAAATATGTATGAAATTTAACAATGTAGTGACTTGAATAAACGTCACTACATTGCTAGATCTGTCAAAAAAACAGAGTAGTATTTGGAAGATGACAAAGCCAATTGTGACAATTTTTTTGGTTTTTCTTTGATATTTTAAATTTTGAATCTCGCTCCTAGACGAGGACAAGAAATTCTCATCGAGTTTGTGATTTAACATAACAAATATCTCTAGAAATTCTAATAACAAAGTCCCCTGAAGATTTCCTAGGCAGGAATGAAATCCGGATAGGGACACGCCTACATCAGATTGCTTTTCACAATTTGTTAAATAAGTTTTGGGACTTTAGCACATTTAATTACTATAAATGCAATTAATGTTTATCCCGATGAAAATAAATTTAAATAACAAATATGCAGGTGCTTGTGCAAATTTAAATGTAACTGACACTAATAGAAAACATATGATTTTCTATTGTTGATTTACTTGAATAAACGTCACTACATTGCTAGATCTGTCAAAAAAACAGAGTAGTATTTGGAAGATGACAAAGCCAATTGTGACAATTTTTTGTTGTTGTTTTGGGTTTTCTTTGTTATTTTAAATTTTGAATCTCGCTCCTAGACGAGGACAAGAAATTCTCATCGAGTTTGTGATTTAACATAACAAATATCTCTAGAAATTCTAATAACAAAGTCCCCTGAAGATTTCCTTAGGCAGGAATGAAATCCGGATAGGGACACGCCTACATCAGATTGCTTTTCACAATTTGTTAAATAAGTTTTGGGACTTTAGCACATTTAATTACTATAATGCAAATTACTAGTAGTTTTCAAAAGCTATTGGTTTTTGGTTGCAGTAATACAGTAATGAAGTATAAAAGATGTTTCAAAATTTTCAGCCTGTGTAATCTAAATTTACCCATTTTGTGAGTTGTTGGTTAGTTCCAACAACTCACACACAATTTATAGATCAACAATAAAAATTCACTATTAACCACTCACAAGGTACAGTGCAAAAATTCGCTTAACCCTAGTCGGACGGAACAGGTACAATTGTACCTTTTCCGTTTTTGAATTGCAATAACTTTTTTCTACCAATAAAATATATCTGAAGTTCTGTGACATCTTCAAACTTTTGATTGCGATTTATATTTTTTAAATTTCAGGAAAATATGTCAATGTCTTACCTATTTAAAAGGCCAAGTTGATTTGACACCCTTAAAAGGCTGACAAGGTACAATTGTACCTTCATATATCTTAGATGAAAATAAGCAAAGAAAACGAATTAAAATTAATTGTGTTATATTTATTTTATAAATACGCTTCAATATGCATGAATACTTCAATTTACATGAGAAATCAGAAATATTTTTATTGAATTTGTGTGCATGATATGCATGTTGTATTTTGAATTGAGTGTTCATCGCAAACAGGTTTCACGCATATCACACATGACTTTCTAGTCTTACGTTGTTTACGTTTCTCATATTGGCAAACATAACAACTGCCAACGACTGGAGAAGCTCTACGTCTGGCATAAGGTACTTTGGAACCAGCTCCTGTCGTAGAACGATATGAACATATTGTGGCATCACTGTTGTAGACAAAGTTGGTTGCATAAATAGGCCGGTCCTTTGTAGGCTGCATATTGATTGGCAGGAACTTCTTATTTTTTCTTACTGTACCAACAAATGTCATATTCCAAGAATTTAATTTCTTAGCTAATTCTAAGGACGTAAAAAAATTTGTCACTACGTTTCTTTCAGATCCTTTATACAATTGAACTAGGTCAAGTACAGTTCTTTCTCCAATATTCTTATTTCGTGGACCGTCTTTTGGCTTTCCAGTATAAATGTGGCCTTGTAGTGGGTAAGCATTCATTGAGTCACCAGCCCAGAAAATCTTAATGCCATACTTAGCCGGTTTAGAGGGAATATATTGTGTAAACTTGTTATGGCCTCTAAATGGAAACAGTTGCTCGTCGATGGTGAGGCATTGATATGGCTTGTATGATTTCTCTAAATTTTTATTCATGATAGTCCAGATGTCCCGTATTGGTGCAGCTTTGTCTGTTTTTATTATCAAATCGAATAAATCTCAGCATCATCTTGAAGCTTTGTCTGTTTTTATTATCAAATCGAATAAATCTCAGCATCATCTTGAAGCGGTCGCGAAACATTGCCGCACGTATAAGAGGCAATGAATCGGGATTCCGAAAATCGACCAGATTAGTTCTATTGACTCTCTATACCAGATACAATAAGAATACCCAAAAATGCATCAAATTCAGTTTCGGTAAATGACTAAAATGTTTTTTTGGGAACTGTTTCAGAATAATTAGGAAACGTTTGTGCTATCTTATTGTTATAAGCTTCGCAGACTCTTTTTGCTTTTCGATTTGTTTCTCTCAATATAATGTCACATATTTCTGGAGTAATAATCGACTTGAAAATTTATTTTTCTGAAAAATAAATGCTATTTGCGAGATTTGGTTTGCGAAGTTGGTAAAGGTTCACTATACCATTGAGTTCCATCTTTTCCAGTCAAAATACTGTCTTCATTTTGCTATCTTTAGTAAAGGGTGGTTAAATTGTAAGGGCCGATGTTGAATGTGAACCACACCTAAACGCCAAGTTTTTTTCCGAATTTTATTTGACATTTCTCTATTTCAGACTTACTCAATTTGAACCATGGAGATATACACAATCCAACAACGTGTTAAAGTTATCCAGACTTATTATGAAAATGGGCGTTCAAATCAAAATGCATATCGTGCACTTCGTGATTTTTTTGGTCAATTTGATCGTCCAAATGTGCGTACAATCGCAAAAATCGTGGAAAAATTCGAGCAAACCGGGTCTGTAGAAGATGTGAGAACACCAGTGCATGCTCGTACAGCTCGTACTGCAGAAAATATTGATGCTGTTCGCGATAGTGTGGCTGAAGAGCCGTCCACCTCAACTCGTCGTCGTGCCCAACAATTGCACCTCTCACGCTCGTCGTTGATGAACATTATGCATAAAGACTTGCATTTACACGCTTACAAGGTGCAATTGGCTCAAGAACTAAAGCCTCTTGACCATTCCAAACGTCGTGAATGGGCAGAATGGTGGCAACAAATGGCAACAGTGGATGATCAATTTTCGAAGAAAATCATCTTCAGTGATGAGGCACATTTTCACCTCAGTGGATTCGTCAATAAACAGAATTGCC
>CM037853.1:65264685-65292641 GCA_021234595.1 Delia radicum
TGTGAGCAGAAGAGGAAGATAAAATGATTGCATTTAAAATGATTGCATATTCTGTCCATGTTCTTGGTGCTTAAGGCCAGTTTCTGACGCATGATTTGGAAATTATTATTATTTTATTATTTATTTATTTACTTGTTTATTTCCTATACAACAAGATTTAATCTTATATTTATAGTATAGGAAATGTTGCAGGTGAGACTGTTTATTTTAAATTCTCTTATGGTTGTTGTATCATATAATAAAAAAGGACATTGACCAGACTTGGGCGACGTCAATTACATTTCAAAATCGTTCACTTGTGAAATTTTTCTATATCATTAATAATATCAGACCTACACTCACACATGTGAGCTTAATCGCTTCCTTGTAAAATTTGTAAAATGTTTAATACCAAACATCGGGATTAGGAACAACGTCTGGGTATTCAATTACACCCAATTACATGTAATTGAACATAAAAAAGTAATTTTCCTGTAATTATATACACATTTATTGAAAACTATGTCCCATGTCTGGTATTGACAAAATTGAAAATTTCCCAAGTGTGAGCGTATGTCTAAAATTATTAATAATATAGAAAATTTCACAAATGAACGATTTTGAAATGTAATTGACGTCGCCCAAGTCTGATATTGATGATAAAATTTCTAATTGAGTGGAACAGAGTTTTTATGGTAAAATTCTACTGAAGGCAGCGATAATGATGATGATGATGATACCCTTGTACTTTTAACTGATGATGTTGTATTCATTGTTGTTGTTATTGGTGTTGTAACTAATATCGGTGGTATTAATATCGTTGACAATGTTGTTGCTCCTGTCTTTGTTTTTGTAGCTGTATTGGTATATGCTGTCCATACTCCTGTGGTATGGTCAGACAAATCAATATGTTTTTGCTGTTTGGCGTTATTATTTTACGCTACTCTTTCGTAGTCCCTGTTTCGTTTTCGTTTTTGTTTGATTCGATTTGAAAGTAAAAAAAATGTTATAAAAGTTAAATAGTTAAACAACGCAAGTAGGTAAGTAATATAATTATTAGAGGTGTCCAGATAATGAAACTGACTTTAAGACTTACAAATGACATAACTTTTCTTATAATGCCGCTCTAATATCGCCGAATTTCATATCATATTAAATGAAATTCGGTAGCATTAGAGCGGCAATTTTTTTTTTAACTTTGGATTATTAGCAGTTATTGTTTAGATTATTGTAGAACTAGTTTCAAAAGTTAGATTGGCAAATTTAAGAAAAATCGGATATCATTAACCTGTTAAAGTTTTCGATTTTTTGAAATTTTTTTTTAAATTGCTTTAATAATAAATAAATATGTCTTGCGATACATAATTTTTAATTAATTTTGACATGCTAAGCATGGATATTTAAATATTTTTGAAATCGGACTAACGGTTTTCGAAATATTGTGACTTGAGTTTACTAAAACTTAGTTTTTTTTCTAAATTCCAAAAATTACCATTGAAATCGATGGTACAGAGTCCACATCGTATTTATCAAACTTTTCCTTCGTTTGATTGACGGCTTTTATTTTCGCAAAAAATAATGTTTTATGAGCACTCAAAATTCACTTTTTTCCCTTTTTAAAAAATCCATGAGGTTGTATGTTTTGAACAGCTGTTAAACGCCAAAGTAAATGACGGAACTTGCTCAAAATTTGACAGTAGACCTATTAACAGGTGGTACGTGTGGGAGCAGTGTTGCATTTCATATAACTACGAGGGAAGTTCGAAAAGCCACGTACTTATTGAGCCGCCCTCGTATGTCCCATATTATACAACACTTATATATTATGGGACATATATATTCCATTGGTAGTCAAAGATAAAAAGAAATTTAATCGTTTTTAAAAATTATATTTTTAGACCACAGTCAAAACTTCTTTTCCTACTCAACTATTTTAAATTTTATATACATTCGTCTTTGGCGAAGCAACATAATTAAACCACATGTGTCATATGATTTAAAAAAGAAATAAACTCTACACGTCTTTCGCTATTAATTGGGTAAGGTATTTGTTCACTAATTTTGATCGTTGATATATATATCCCATGGATGTTTCTATAGAAGGAGTTGTAGAAAAAAAATTTTGACCACACTATTCTTTAGAAATGTTGACAAACTTGAATCCGCAAACAAAGCTTCAAATTTCCCAGCTATTGAAGTTCGGTGGTCAAAGGGTTTAGCACGATAGGGTTGTATGCTGTAAATTTTTCATTTATGAAGATTTCCATTAATTGTGTGAAGCTTTTTATATAAATTGACTTTAATGAAAAATTCTTCATAGATTCTGTGAAAAATTTTAATGGACGAGTTCCACAAAAAAATTCTTATTAAAACTCGGAAGTGAACATGATTTTCTCCTTGTTGTATTTGCAAAAAGTAATTTTTTTTTTTAATTTTTGTTGTTGAATACATTTTTTACACTAAATAAATACAAAATACACTAAGAGAATTATTTTTATTACTTTAGTACAGAATTTCTTCATAGCTTTAATGAAAGTAGTCACTGAAACTCGTTCATGAAACTTTTCATAGTCATTGTTAATGAAATATTCTAAGAGTTAATGAAAATCTTCATAAAACTAATGAATCATTCCGAATAGGAAGAATTATAGCATTTATGAAACAGTTTCATAAAACGTTTTAATATTAGGGAGTTTCCTTGAATTAGTAAAATATTCATGAACCGCTTTCAAATGATTTTTTAATCAATTTTATTGAAGTCCACAATAAATAAAGGCTACATTGAAATAATAGAGCACTTTATAAAATATGTTGAAGCACTTGAGAAATAAATCTTAAAACTAAAGTTTGAAATATATGAAGTTATACATTTGAAATGTATAAAGTTTGAAATGTATGGATATAACGAAATTCTTCATTGAACATACGAAAAAGATTCTATAAAATTATTTCATTAACATCATAAAGGATAATTCTTGCGGTGTAGTTATCACTACTAAAGGGTTTTTTTTTTTGAAGTTACAAAAAATTTTAACTTTATCGCTATGCGTAATCTAAATAAATATATATTTTTTTTGAAAAAATACTGAAATATTTTTATTGTTTTATTATGCAATTTTGACAAAAAAAAACAAAAACAACATAATTTTACAAATTTTTTTCAAACCTATTTTTGTGAGTGTATTAATAGTAAAATTTAGAAAATTGTTAGTGTCTTACTTTGTCTACTTTTAAGATAAGTAATCAACCCATAGTTGTTAAAAACGTTGTGTATTGCACTAAAATTTACCAAAAACTGATGTTAAATAAGTTTAATCATTAATATAAAATTTCAATACCCCTCGATTTTTACGGTCGTTATCTTAAATTAAAGCTAAATGTCCAGGATTTCCAACAAAAAATTTCCTTCAAAAGTTAGAGATTTTTGACCGCCTTCTCTGAAAAATGTACCACTGTGCGGCGCCTCACAGTGGTTTATCGTCATAGTAGAAATGGAAAAAAAATAGAAGGAGTCATCGTAGAACATCCAAATTTTTTACAGATGCTTTTTTATCATCATTAGGAAATATATGAAGAATAAAATATGTCCGCCCACTTTTACGCCCACTCCCCATACAAGTGAAATATATAAATGGCAATATTTTCATTTGAATTTATGCTATTTCAACCGAATTCGGTATATATATGTTTTGTAGCAATTAAATCAATGGCTAAAAAAATTTACGAAATTCGCCCACAACCACGACTACTTCCCATATAACAAAATTTTTTAATATGATGTATATCCCTTGTTATCAATGCTACAATCCCTAAACTTCATAGGATTATTAAAAATAATATCATATCCAAATCTTCCATACACACCCCTCCTCTAATACCCCAACTTTCCCCATCAATTTTCTAAATTTAGAAAATTAACATGTAACCTGGTTTTAAATCAAACACGCTTTTAATCCTAGTAATAATAAAAAAACATTAAAATGAAACATGTATATATAAAATTAATATTTTATTATTACAACAATTCCTTAACATCTTCAGGTAGATCTAATTCCTGCTTTTTTTGAACTTTTCGAAACTTATTTATAAAAGGATCCGAAGAAGCTAAAAGTAAGTGCATCACATCTTCATTTGTGATATCCTACTACATTTTCTGGCATGATACCTTCGATATTCACGATAATCGCGATTCCTCGCTTCCTGGGCTTCTTCTGATAACATTCCGATAGATAAAATTGCTGCTGCTATTATTTTTCCTCCATGTATCAAGACTTTATGTACGGTCATTGGCATGTAGTACCAGCTATACAACCTAACATATAATTGGGCAGTGTTCGAACAATATTGCTGAAACTTATTCGGACATATATCAGCGTTGCTGTTAATAGTTATTAAAATTACTTTGAAACGATGAATAAGATTTTCATCTACACCCACAGCTTCAGCAGTAATTCTGGGATTTTCAAAAAACCTCCTTGATGTATTTCCATCATTGGTTGTACCCATTCCTTGTTTAACCATGTCAACATTTATTCCCAGGCTCAACTTTAATTTGCCTTGAATGATTTTTTTTGTTTGCTCCCTTATTTCCTTGGTTGCAGAGTTAGTTCTCCAAGCAGGCAAAATCTTTATTATAAGCGATGTGCAGTATACACTCCATAAATTTTATGCGAGCATGTAATGGAGATACACCGAACTTAAGAGCTTCCTCACTTTCTGGCTTCATTATTAAAATTTCCAAATTATTCATTTCGGAAGGCTTTGCTTTACATATATAGCATACCGCATTTGATGATGTTTGTGTTATTGTGTTAGCCACCTTTCCGTCAATCATTGCCAAAACCAAACTATGACTTACTTCGAAGAGCAAGCAGCAAACGTAATATAACGAGAGAATGCGTAATAAGCAATAAAAAGTAGCTTGTTTTCTATTTAAACGTTTACTAGACAAAGGCTAGCAAAAACTAGCAGCTGAATTTAACTTTATTGTTTAAATTAGACTTCAAGCTTTCATTTGGTATAAGGTAGAGCACCGCGCTCGACCGCGCACAAAAGTTCTAGTCCATCAAAGTTGAAGAAAATAATAATTTTTAGACTCCTAAGATGAAGCAAATTTTTGTCAAAAAATTTTTTTTCTTTAATTTTTTTTTTTTAATTTTCATCTTAAATTCCTAAATTATGGGAAAATACACAACAACAATACATATTTAAAGTCATTCCAAGAGTTTTTAGTTTCTTACTATTTTTTAGGATTTTCTTTCAAATGTTGTGTGTTAGACTTGGCACACTTTGAGGAAACGCCTACAAAAAAGTAATGAAAATATCGCCCTAGCATTTCAGATACATGATATTCAATATGTTTTTAATGAAATTAATAAATTTCATCATGAGCGGAAAACATGAAATTCAGTATTAATTTCAACTTTTCAACCACTGTGCGCCTTAAGGAAAAAAATTACAAATATTTGTTAATGAAGCAAGGTTGATTTTGGTTGAAAAATGTCCAACATATCTCTGAAGTGCCAATAATGAGTTAATCAAAGCTTTTATTTAAATTATGCACTATAGCAACAATGAATGGATAACCACCAATTTTAAACGAATTTGATGCTTGCAACGAGTTTGCTTTATCAAGTTACCAAATATTGGCACACCAAATGCTTTAAATGTAATTACTGCTTCAAATTCAAATAGTTCAACGAATTTGTCTGAGATTTCCATGTTTGCAGTAATAGAACAAATATTTAAAACATCTGCATTTTGCTTAATACAACTGAAATTCGGTTGCTATTACTCAAATTCGGTTATTACGAATTTAAGACAGTTGGCACAACTTTATATTCGTTTTCACAACAAAATTCGGTTAATTCAACAGAATTTTTGTTGCATCACCCAAAATATTCAGAAACCTAATGTAAATATCGTTTGTACTAACTGAATTTATAAGTTGTTACCATTAATATACACATTGCAATTCTGTTGTCGCTTTATTTCTCTGTCTGCATCAATAATTTCTAAGGAAATCAAATATTTATGAAATATTTTTCATGGAAACTTTTTTTTTAAAATAAAACGTTTTTCGTAAAAATGCACAGCAACATCTCAAGAGAACTATTCGAAACAATGTTTGATAACAATTGTTATGATATTTTTTTTTTTCTAAAGTTTAAACTAAATTTGCAATCTAAAAACCAACAACTAAAATATAAGACAATGTTGAACTTTTTTTTTGACAAGTAGCAAAGTATTCTTTTAAAATTGCTAGCTTTTCATTGGATTAGTAAAAATAATTTAATTTAATGAGCAAAAATGTATTTTTCACAGCAAAAGTTATTTAAAAAACAACGAATTTATAATTAATTATGAATTTAGTTGACATTACTTGATCTAGGAGTTAATATGTGGTACAGCAAGCAATTTTGTATACTACAATGTTGTCCGACGTTACGTATGAGTAATGTTGAATATTTATGATAGAATAGCGTATGAGTTATATTAATGTAGATAATACTCATACGCTAACCTGAAAAAAAATAATAAACCAAATCAACATCAATTCAATAAAATTTACTGAAAATAAAGAAATGTTTTTATAGGGGAATGTGGGGTAATTTGTGACTAGTTTTTTTTTTTTGGCTCCAAAAAAGCAACCACTTCTATTTTTGTTTAGTCTTTTGATAGATCCATTTCAAAGTGTAGTTAAGTGGTGTAGCTTCTTATAACAAAGAACACAACTAAATTTTTAGTTAGTTGCATTTTTTTGGCGATTTTTTAAATGAAGAAAATGTGGAGTAATTTTGTACTAAAGAAAAATAATATGAGCATGCTTACAATTTTCCACAGCGCTTTCGAAGGCGCATGCATTTTAAACCCGTTCTACAGGCAGAAAGCTACTTTTGTACTTTATGGTTTATATATTTCTTGGTTTAATTAAGCAAAGGAACTATAAGTTTTTTTACTCTCAGTCGAATTGTTATTCTGCTATAGGCTTATAGCAATTGTTTCATTATAAACAAGATTACAGATATACCATCAAATTTTGGTGTGTTCTGAAGTTGAAATCGGTTGTACAGTAACGCCTAGAGATTTATTGTGATTCCAAATTCAATAAAACAAAATAAATAAAGAATTTGTATAGCACGAAGTTCTGATTAATTTTTTCTCTCATATTTAGCTTGTTTACTCATTTAGAATAGCTTTTCACAAATTTTAAAAACTATCACAAAAAAACTAAGGCCGGCTTACATACACACAAAAATATAAGTTAGTAGAAAAGTTAATAAAACATCTTGTAAATCAGCTATACTAATTTTCAGCAAATTGTTTGCTAAAATTACGTTTTAAACTAAAATTTTAGTTATACTATTCAGCACTTAACTGTTTTGAACTAATGTTTTACTAATATTTTACTAATGTTTTACAATTACTTTCACAAGTCGTCACCGGCTTGTGAAAGTAATTGTCTATTAATTAAATAAAAGACAAAATAAAATATATAAATTTAATAAAGATTAAATGTGTATTTGTAAAATAAATGTTTATATATCTTAATAATCTTCGAAACAAATATGCAATTGGTAGACAGACTAAAGCGAAAGACAAAGACATACATCTTAGGTAGATTCTTCTGTTTCCTTTTTCTTATTGCGAAAAAGGGTTGTATATGTTATATTTTGTTATTTTTTCGTTTCGTTTCTGTAATTCTCTGCGGCATTTGTGTTTCTTTAAAACATATCATCATTTAGACAATAATTGATGTAAGTAGTTCAAAGATAATATCGTTTATGTTATATATAATTATTTCTATTGTTTACTATAATTCATATCGTCAATTTGGGAGTAAGAACATTTTTATATTTTGTAACATATTGTAAATTATTTTAAAAAGAATGACAAAAATTTGTTTATGATTTTCAGCAAATAAATTAACTAAAATATAATTTTTCTACAAATTTTTTGAGTTTTTTTCAGTCTACTAATATTCACCAAAAATTTTATTAATTTTTAGCAGTTGGTTTTTAATTTGTAATCTACTAAGTGTTAGCTAAACTTTTGCTGAATCTACTAATTTTGTTGCTAAAAATCAGCTAGCTGATTTCAGCAAAAAGATTTTGCTGACATTAGCAATTTTTTTTGCAAGCACCCTCCTAACTAAAATTTTGCTGACTCAGCAACATTTTTTGCTGACTTTACTAACTTTTTTATTTGAGTGTATATCAAAATAACAAAAGGCTTCACCCTAAACCCATTCATACACGTAGAATATTATGTAGGTAAAGGCCACTGCAAATGTAGCTAAAAACAAATGAAATTTTACTTAAAGAAATCAAGACTTACATTTCAGTAAATTCAACTAACATAGTCATTTGTTTTTGATGTTCAAAAAATGACTAACAACTGTTGTACAAACGAACCACATGTTAGTAAAAAAATAAACCAACTTTTTAATTTTTAAAATAACAAAAAAAAAACTGTAAAAAAATAAAAAATATATAAAAATTTTAGAAAATAGTAGTTTTAATTTTAATTCTTGTTATTAGATGATAACTTACGAGATAAATAAATAGAAAAAAGTAACAGAAAGAAATAAAACTACAAAATATCTTTATTTGAGCACATTTAAACTATATAGCCCTCTTGCATGTGTTCACCAAATCGTAAGAATATAATTTTAGCGAAATTTCATACAAAAAATTGTTGGGTAATGATGAAGACAGCCGTGGTTTTTAATAGGTGGTTTACACTCAAAAAAATAAGTTAGTAGAACAGTTAGTAAAACGTCTTACAAATCAGTTATACTATTTTTTTAGCAATTTTTTTTTGCTAAAATCGTCTTTTCAGCTAAAATTTTTGTTATACTTATTCAGCACTTAACTGTTTTATACTAATGCTTTACTAATATACTAATGTTTTACTAATTAATTTTGCTAAAAAAATTGTGCTGATAAACATATTAATAGTGTGGACGACAACCAGATTGAAAGATATACGCACAATGAAGCAGATGTCGCGGCATGTCAAGATGTAGTAGAGAAGTGGAAAATGATACTGAAAAGTACAACTCTAATAAGACATATTGAAAAATCAACCATGGAAGATTTTTGTATCTGTTTTTCATACATAAAACTAAATTGAGGATTAAAACAACTTAAATTTTGCGTTGTCACCGGCTTGTGAAATAATTGTATATTAATAAAATGAAAGACAAAAGAAAATATTTAAATTTAATATGTATTTCTATAATAAATGTTAATAGATTAATAATCTACTGTGGTCAAATTGCAAACAAACACATACAGACATGTAGACAGAGTAAAGCGAAAGACAAAGACACACATCATAGGTAGATTTGTATGGTTCCTTTTTCTTATTGCAAAAAAAGGTTGTTTTTTTCGTTTCGTTTGTTTTTGTTTATTTTTTCGTTTCGTTTCTATAATTATCTTCGGCAAGTTGCGTTCTTTAAAAGAAAGCATCATTTAGACAACCATTGATGTAAGTATTTCAGCAAATATATTAACTAAATTACAATTTTTTTACAATTATTTTGCGTTTTTTTTTCAGTCTACTAAAATTCAGCAAAAAATTTATTAATTTTTACCAAGGCTTTTTTATTTCTAATCTACTAAGTGCAAAACTTTTGCTGAATCTACTAATTTTGTTGCTAAAAATCAGCTCGCTGTTTTCAGCAAAAGATTTTGCTGACATTAGAAATTTTTTTGCTAGCAGCCTCCTGACTAAAATTTTGCTGACTCAGCAAAATTTTTTGCTGACTTTACAAACTTTTTTTTTGAGTGTAGTAGCAGGATGTTTCTTAGCGGAAACATTTGAAGCACCTTCCATTCTGTAAGTTTGATATCCTATGTGGCTTAACACCATTATTGCATGAAGCTTATGGCCCATAAATACGATAAGACATCGTGTGCCCTGTTATCACATCTGGCGTTAATGTCCGATTTATTCCACTAGAGGATTAAACAACTGTCATGTCCAGTTCATTGTTACAATTTGACCGCTGATTCTGCAGACGCAATGCTAAGTAAAAAAAAACAAAATTTAAAAAAAATTTAAATTACTAAAAATGGAATAACTGGAAATTAAAAAAAAAAGATACTTCTCCTTGTAATTATTTATTTAATATATAAATAGTTTTTCATACAACAAGTTTTTTGAATACTTAAATTCAAAAGTACAAATAAATCAACAAAAACTGAGTTTGTATTTGGAAATCATCATCGTAGGTGACAACTCAAAAAACTGTTTTTTGTATTTCCAAAACTGCTCTAAGAGGCATACAATATTACTTAAATAACAAATATTATTTAAATAACAAATATGCAGGTGCTTGTGCAAATTTAAATGTAACTGACACTAATAGAAAACATATGATTTTCTATTGTTGATTTACTTGAATAAACGTCACTACATTGCTAGGTCTGTCAAAAAAACAGAGTAGTATTTGGAAGATGACAAAGCCAATTGTGACAATTTTTTGTTGTTGTTTTTGTTTTTTCTTTGATATTTTAAATTTTGAGTCTCGCTCCTAGACGAGGACAAGAAATTCTCATTGAGTTTGTGATTTAACATAACAAATATCTCTAGAAATTCTAATAACAAAGTCCCCTGAAGATTTCCTTGGGCAGGAATGAAATCCGGATAGGGACACGCCTACATCAGATTGCTTTTCACAATTTGTTAAATAAGTTTTGGGACTTTAGCACATTTAATTACTATAAATGCAATTAATGTTTATCCCGATGAAAAAAAATTAAATTACAAATAGTATTTTGTAATTTATTTCTGTGTTGGAACATCGCCTGCATCTTGAAAAATATAAGAGTCAAATGTGCAGCCATTTAAAAAAGGTTTCTTTTTGTTAATGATCTCATATGGATTTCCAAATTATTAAGCGTATTTTCTTTCTGGCGGCCATTTTAAAGGAAATGCAGTACATTTAAAAGTTTTATATTTTGTCATTGATCTCACATAGTTAAAGCATATTTTCTTTCTTTCGGATTTAAAATAAAAAAATAAAACTTTTTATTTTTTAAATAAGCATTTTTTTGAAAAATACAAATTTTTTTAAATTATAAATTTTTTTAAAAATGCTTAGAAGAATTTTTTCCATCTTCTCTTACATTTATTAACAAGAAGTGTTTTCTATTTGTAATAGTAGCATTTGATTACCCAGTAAAAAATAGAGCTTACCCAGAAGCTCTTCCAGAAGGCATTATTTAATTACTAAGCGCTTCCAAAGCAAATACAGAAGGTATAATTGTTGTTCGTGATGTTCCACTTGGTACACAGACAAAATTATGGGCAAAAAATATAGAATTAATCGATTGTTTGAATATAAAAAGTATTTTAACCCTTGTGTGTGTGGTCAGGTACCTGTGTACCTATTGCGTTTTCAAATCGAAATTGTTTGTATAAGATTTTAGTCTACAATTCTACAATTTCATGAGAACTCCTAACTTTTTGTTATTATTACATTTTCATAGGTGTTTATAAAGGGTGGTTAAATTGTAAGAGCCGATGTTGAATGTGAACCACACCTAAACACCAAGTTTTTTTCCGAATTTTATTTGACATTTCTCTATTTCAGACTTACTTAATTTGAACCATGGAGAGATACACAATCCAACAACGTATTAAAGTTATCCAGACTTATTATGAAAATGGGCGTTCAAATCAAAATGCATATCGTGCACTTCGTGATTTTTTTGGTCAATTTGATCGTCCAAATGTGCGTACAATCGCAAAAATCGTGGAAAAATTCGAGCAAACCGGGTCTGTAGAAGATGTGAGAACACCAGTGCATGCTCGTACAGCTCGTACTGCAGAAAAAATTGCTGCTGTTCGCGATAGTGTGGCTGAAGAGCCGTCCACCTCAACTCGTCGTCGTGCCCAACAATTGCACCTCTCACGCTCGTCGTTGATGAACATTATGCATAAAGACTTGCATTTACACGCTTACAAGGTGCAATTGGCTCAAGAACTAAAGCCTCTTGACCATTCCAAACGTCGTGAATGGGCAGAATGGTGGCAAGAAATGGCAACAGTGGATGATCAATTTTCGAAGAAATCATCTTCAGTGATGAGGCACATTTTCACCTCAGTGGATTCGTCAATAAACAGAATTGCCGCATTTGGGCGAATGAGAATCCAAGAGTGATTGTCGAAAAACCAATGCACCCACAAAGAGTGACTGTTTGGTGCGGTTTATGGGCTGGCGGCATCATCGGGCCGTATTTTTTCCAAAATGAGGCCAGTCAGGCAGTTACTGTGAATGGTGTTCGCTATCGTGAGACGATAACGAACTTTTTATGGCCCGAATTGGAAGATATGGATGTGGACGATATGTGGTTTCAGCAGGACGGTGCCACTTGCCACACAGCTAACGAAACAATGGCTCTTTTGCGCAACAAATTCAATGGCCGTGTTATCTCACGTAATGGCGATGTCAATTGGCCGCCAAGATCATGTGATTTGACACCGTTGGACTTTTTTCTTTGGGGTTATTTGAAAGAAAAGGTGTACGTTGATAAGCCAGCAACAATTCAAGAGCTAAAGGATGAGATAATTCGGCACATTAACGGCATAGAACCTCCATTATGCCTCAGCGTCATCGAAAATTTGGACCATGGGATGGAGGTGTGCCGCCGTGGTCGCGGCGCCCATTTGGCCGATATTTTGTTCCATACATAATTGAGTAATACCAATATATCATAATAAAATAAAATTACAATAATTTCCTAAATAATTTGTGTTTTATTCAAAATCAACATCGGCCCTTGAAATTTAACCACCCTTTATACATGATCGGTTTCGGGGGGCTTGGCATATCAATTTGCTTTTTTGCACCGTTAATAGGGTGAATATGTACCTGGGTACCTGTATACGTTTTACATGGATGCACATGAAAAAAATTAATTAGTTGTTTTATTGACGAGTGATAATCTATATTATTTGACTTGGTTTTTAGACATAACATAAAAGAAAACTTTATTTGATAAAATTAAGATTGTTTTACAATAACAAAAATTTATCCAAGGTTTATTTTTGATAAAAAAAATAATTTTACATAAACAAAAAACTATTTCAAGGTTTAACACAAAAAAAAATAATAATTTAAATATAAATAAAAGGCAAGAAAAATTTATCCAAACAGTTGTTGCATATATGACTATTGATTGAATGCTCGTTACAAATCAGCTAGAAGCAATACTTGCAAGCCTTTCGAGTTTTTCTCTGCTTCTTTGTAAGTTTAGAGCATAGGTTACAACTTCCCACAACTGCAATACGGCCATTCTTAGCTAGATTTTCTACGTTTGCAACAGCTGTTGTTGAAATATCTCGCCCCGATACAAGCTGTATTGATCGAGTGGAATCGATATTTGTTACATTTGAATTTTTAGCACGTCGTTCAATGTTGTCCTTACATAGTTCAAAACTCAAATCTTTCTAAAAATGGTCTGCGACGGTCAGTTGAAATAAATTTGTTAAGTGTACTCCATGTAAACAATGTATGCTGCTAATGCTGCTACATCGATAATGTAGAAAAATTATGCTTACGGCTTTCGGCATGTCCTACGTTTAGAAGTATATTCTCCCAATAGCTTATTCATATCCTCCCAGCAAACCAGTTTCTGACATTACAAATATGTTTTTTTTTTTTCTATAGGATAAATGCCGTGTATGATACGTGGCGGTGTCGACAATATGGATAAGCTATTGTAGTGTGTTTGACAAGTCTGCGTTACCATACCGTCTGTATGTAACTAGAGACCCACACTTTGTGGAATGTTGTTTGTCAACTTCTCACCAATCTTACTAGCGTGTGATTTTGCTTACATTGCGAAATCCACGCTATATAATAATATGTTTAAATAGTTCAAAGTATTTTTAATTTAATAAAGAAAACAGTTGCTCAGTAGAGCTCAAGAATAATTAGTGTTTTATTTTTAATAACACTTCATGGCGATCCTGCCAGTTTAGTACATAGAGAAAGTGAATAAAGGGTTGGGTCCAACAGGACCTGACCCTTAAGTGCAAAAAAAAAAAAATGATGAACAATAATATTAAAATTAAAAAAAAAAAATTATACAACAAAAACAATTAATTTAATAATAACTGAACTTAATAATTAATTCGTTTTTTAATAATATAAAAAAAAAAAACAGAAATAAAAGATACTTAAAAAAATTTTTTTTTTGTTGGACAAAAAAATTTTATTTTCTATTAAAATTATACAAATTTAAATGACAAAATAAGTAATAAACCAAAAAAAAAATACGTTGATAAATTGTATCATCTACATTTACAAAATACTGAAGCAAGTGCATCCTGAAGATGCAATGTAACAAACATTGCCGGAGACACACGCCAAGTGCTCCAAGGGTGGTGTGGCCAAAACACCACCAGGAAAACAAGACCAACATGAACAAAGTAATGAAAGATATTTTGGGTCGCTTCAAGAACTTCCAATTCTTCACTGGTGAATCTATGGACTTCAATGGTATGATTAACATGTTTGAATATCGTGAAACTGATGGACAAAATCAACCCATATTAATGTTCTTCAATAATGGTTTGGAAGAAGAAAAATGCTAATTCAACCTACAACAACTTAAAACTACAGCAATACAACAACAGTAAGATGAAAATTAATCACAAGATAATAACAGATTTAAACAAGGTAAACATATTTTAAGTTATAGCATCGTCTGTTCCGTACAGTACAGTACAGATGTTAAATATTAAATTTTTTTTTCTAACTCTAAAAATAAAAAAAAAAACCCCTAAATTTATTTGCCATTTTTATTTTTTTATATTATATTAATAACTAATTAATAATCGTTAAATTCAGTTTTAAATATTAACTTTTATAATTAATTAACTACCGTGGTCTGTTCAGACAATTAAATTTTTATATAATTAAAAGAATTTCAAAACAATGTTGCCAAATTATTTGCGAAATAAATTAAAGAAAAACTAAAATTAGGTATAAGAAACTTTAATAAAAACTTAAAAATAAAATATCGGCGTTAATTAAAATATGAATTTTTAAATTAAATATGATATAAATTAAACATAAAATCTAATTGGTATAAAAAAAAAAAAACTTGAAATGTTTTCAATTTTGTATGAAAAAGTCTTAATTTTGCGCGAAAAGTTTTAATCGTATGAAAACATTAAAATTTAAGAAAAAAAAAAAACTTTTTGTCTTTTTAAGCATTTTTTTTACATTGCAAAAACGGAGGATGATTTAAACATGGTATTGATCAAATATTATAATTATCAATACGAAAGAAATAATATAAAATTAGTTAATTGAAATTAACACAAAAAAAAAAGAGAAAGAAAGTTCAAATAAAAAAAAAATATATATTTTAATAAAAGATTATCTTTTCAAAATCATTGAATATTATTTGAAGTTCATTGATTATTAAAAAAAAAAATTACTAACAATCTACTAACTATTTTTATTGACTATGGTGACTCCTACGGGACACTCCCCTAGTGCAATAAAAATCTACCGGTCATCAAATGATGTATGACCTATATTTGCCGTTGCAATTGGGATCTGTCTACCTGAATGTGACGGATAACGAATGCCACGACAAATATATAATTTTTTTTAATTACTAAACAACTAACAAATCGAAATCCCTGTTAATAACAGCCCAATTAAACTTAGTTTAAGTAAATCAATGTAAACTTGATTTTTGCATATGTAATGGGTTGCATTATTGACAGAGATGGATAAGACCAGTGTTTTACACTGTAAATTTTATTCTTGATTTTAAAGAACTGGCCGCACTTTCATGTGCATTAAAGTGCCAAAAATCTTATATACGAAAATTTAATAACTTTACATTAAAGTTATCCTTATTTGGAATCATTAATCCAACACTAGGAATGCGAGAAAATGATTAAATGGCAGCACTAATCTGTGCACAAAAGTATGCCACACTATTTAATCATTAATTTATTTTTTTAAACCGACCAAATATAATGAAGTATAATAAACTCCATGGAATTTTTAAAAAATATTTTTGAATATCCAATTATTAATATTATCAATTTTTTGTTTCTATATAAATTTCGTAAACTAAAACGATACAAAATTAAAGTTTCTCATGTATTAAAGAAAATTTAATGAATCATTTTTGTATTTATGAAAATGATGCCATGACCAATGGATAAAAATTCGTTATAGTTTTCCTTGCAAACAACAAGAAAAACCCTTATAACAGGCGAATTGACATTGGGAATTTTCTAAAGTAATACTGAATTGAAATAGTAGAGTCTTTGAAATTAAATTTTTGTAGACTTTCCTAAGTCAAATCATCATTATTAAGGGAATATAATTTTTTATTCCAAAGAAACTTTGAATATTTTTTTTGCGTTTTAATTGTTTTACAATTATAATTGTTGTAATTATTATTTTTTTATTGTTGTAAATACTAAGGTTCCTTTGAAATTCCTTAGATTTCTCAAGATCACTTTATATTGGTTAAGTTAATCTCTATAGAATATCTGGACTTTAAGTAGAATCATCACGGAGGACAACATAATGGCTACACTCAGGGAACTTCTGCTTTAAAAAATGTGTAGTTGTTTGGGTTGTAATACAGTTTCATTATTTTTAATGTGAATGTAAGTCATTTGTAGAACAAATAAAATTTTTAACTAACCTTGTAGTTCATTTAAAAAAACAACTCACATCAAATGACTGTTTTATGATTTTACATTCATTTTTTACAGTTGTTTTTTGTTATTTAAAAAAATAAAAAAAAAAAAAATTTTTTTTTATTTTTACTACCATGTGGTTCATTTTTACTACAATTGTTAGTCATTTTTTGAACATTAAAAAACAAATGACAATGTTAGTTGAATTTAATGAAATGTAAGTCGTCCTTTTTTTAAATGAAATTTCATTTGTTTTTGACTACAATTGCAGTCGTCTTTACCAACATAATTTCCTAAGTGTAGGACTAATTGTACCCTGGCGTACACATTGTGATACCGAAAATAAATCGTAATAATTGGAACGTGTTATGTTACAATCGACCACAGTACCAGGCATACGATTACTAGTGTTATTACCGCTAGCGGTAGAATAACGTGTATTGATATGTTTTTGGACTACTATGGATGTTTAATGGTCTGATTTAGCATCTTTTGACAGGCAGCGTCACACAATGATAGTTGACCATCACCTACACCATCACGATGGATTATAACACTTTCCGGAAATTGATTATTTTCAATCTTAAAGGCCTTTAATGCCGAATTACTGCTTTACTATATCATTTTGTATGGTTTTGATTTAGCAATGCTGTAAAGACAGCTTCTGAATTTCACCTTTGTGCAGCATCATGATATAATTCTATGCAACAAATCATATTTGACAACAACTACTAATGAAATGCTGTATTATAATGAATCTTAAGCCTAAATAATCGTATAATCGATATATCTTGACTTTCATTAAAAACACCAGTATTTTCTTCCATTATTGTTGAGTTATAAAGCCATGAGAAGCCTGTATAGGATTCTCTTACCTAAAAACTTTTTCTTTAAATTGTTTCCATTTTTGTTGAGTGATAAAACCATGAGAAGCCTGTAGGAATTCTCTTCTCTGAAACCTTCAGGTTTAATCGTAATTTATATTGTTCTTACTAATCTACATAGCTTTTAGAAGCTGGAACAAACTCACACATTTCATTTATGAGTCAATATACTCATAATTTTTTATGGAAATTCAAGAAAACCAAATCATATTTGGTTGGAATCTTTACACTGATGTAATCACTGTAAGCTATTAAGTCGTGAGTTTAGATTTCATCAGTACATGTTCTATTATGCTTGTCTCTATTTATTTATTTTCACTACATAAAGAAATATTTATTTATTTATTTATTTCTTTATATATATCTTATTCTGCTAATATTTTTTGTAACTTGTAACTTGTATTTTTTTAATACTTCAATTTACTTAATGCTAAATTCTATGTTTGTTTTACAATTATTTTTTTTGAGATTAACCATTTCCTTACAACGCACTATTTGTGTAATACGTGCAAATTGATCCAATTATGGATTATTTCGCAATATAATAACGTTGAATTAATCCGCATATTAAAAGTATTTATATACTTTACATGACTTAAATGAAACCATGCAATTTCGACTCAGTTTCCGTCTATAAATTTCATGTAGACTTAAATAAAACTGCGCGATACGGACTCGGTTTCCGTCATATTTGTATGATTCACGTTATTGGTTCTTACAAACCAGGAATGGATCTCATTATCAGAATCAAAATTGATTCAATTTCGTTGCTCTCAAAAGCAATGGATTCAACACTTGTGCATACTATACGGATGCATCAATCATCAAAAATTAATTCTTATACTTCATTATATCACAACATATCTACCCAGATGCAAATACGTTAGTAATTACTAACAGTATATTTACCCTTACTGAATTTCGATAGAGGTGCTTATAGTTTCAAAAGAGACTAATATAAATTTAAGGAAGACGTCCATCAAATTTTTAAATAATAAATGGCAGCGCGTTATGAAGATAATTCTTGATGAATTATATATATACGGTACATTAGCCAGCCCCTTTGTTAATAGGATATTGACCTAGACTCAATCATCCTAAGTCTTGAAAAAGTAGACGGCAAGGCGAGGTGAACGGAGCCCGTTAAATAGGCCACATATATTTTGGATGGAATAATAAAAAGTGCACTTTTGATAAGCATTATAGAAATGCGCAATCGCGATTGTTGTTAGTACCGGGGTATTCCCAAAAGAATATTTAGAGTTCCGATCTTAAATTGATAGAGCAGCTTGAGTGCTCTGGTCTGATCAAAGCTTAAATATTGTGTCAAATAAAGACAGGAAACCCAATACCGGAACTAGAATTCCGAAGAAGTTGTATACCAAGTCTATTAAATAGACTTAGTGTTTTGAAGTTAAGGCAAGCTATTGCTAAAGACATTGGAAATAATTCCACACGCCTCAGGTCCCGAGACCGGCAATTAGAGTCCTTTTCTTAGAACTTAATAATAAAAAAAGGAAGAAAAAAACCACGTGCCAAATGAATAACACAACTAAATTGCTAATGTATTCGAACATTACATTAGACATTAGTAGCACCATGGATAAATATTAACAATACTACTTTGATAATAATAAAAATAGTAATAGAACGATTCAGTAAGAGGAAAAGGGTAAAAAGTTAACCTTGCAGTGATCAACGAGCTGCACTGACAATATGATTTTCTCATAAAATCTATAAATTATTTTGTAAATCTAAAATTTTTATTTTTCGGTTAACTAGCTTTTACACTAAGTGTAAACAGCAAACATTCTTTGGTTAATACACAGCGCAATTATTTATGGTATTAAAATACCCACAATCTATAATAAATATCGCTGATAATTCTCGCATGTCCTTTACACTGGACACTGGGAAATACAATTATTACCAAGTCCCATTTTTCTTTGAAAACATCGCATTCTTTGACATTAATGACCTTGCGGTAATGGCCATACCGGCGGGTACATGAAATTGAAAGGCATGTGATGTGTTTGATCTTGACAAATAATTTAAAAATTACAGTATTATAGAGAAAAATGATAAACATAAGTTACAAATAATACAGAAATAAAAATGTTGTTTGATTTCGCTTTTATATACTTAAGCGATACATTTTATTTTTGAAAAAAAAATTTTTTATGAAGACGAATTGCAATAATTTAAATCGTCTCTTAATCCTTTCTCTAATTATCTTTTATTTTGATAATTTATTTTTTTATTTTCATTAAAAAGTTTTATAATAAATTGAAACCAATATTATTAGAAATAGTTTCTTATTTAAGATCGTTGTTTTAAATTTCCTCTTGTTAATGCAATGTAATATTTTTATTAAATAAGTTATATAAAAAGACCGATCAATAAGCTACTCTGATTGATCGATCTTTTTCCTAAAAAGGGAGGTGTAGTGTGTTTGACAAGTCTGCGTTACCATACCGTCTGTATGTAACTAGAGACCCACACTTTGTGGAATGTTGTTTGTCAACTTCTCACCAATCTTACTAGCGTGTGATTTTGCTTACATTGCGAAATCCACGCTATATAATAATATGTTTAAAATAGTTCTAAGTATTTTAATTTAATAAAGAAAACAGTTGCTCAGTAGAGCTCAAGAATAATTAGTGTTTTATTTTAATAACACTTCACTATTGGGAGAATATACTAGAATATACTTTTTTGGGAATATGATTTTAAAAAATATGTGAAAACAGAAACCAGAATCAAATTATAATTTTATATCATTAACCGTCGACACTTTGTACAATACAAGAAAAAAATTACATTTCTCATACAATTTGTGTGTAGGTACCCAGGTACCTCTCCACCCTATAGAAGGTGTTTTTTTCCACACACATAAGGGTTAAACAATTTTTTAAATTGATTCAATTAAAATATTTATTAAATTTTCTTACAAATCTAACCAATGTAGACAACACATTAACATCATTATTAAAAAGTTTCCAAACATTTTTTTTATTACTTTATTGTGATTAAAATATCAAACGAACGTTTAATTATGTGAATCTATAATTTTATTTGTAAATAAAAAGAACAATATGCAAATGATTAACTTTTAATTAGTAGAATAGTTTAAGGATTTTGTATAAAAGTAATTATTTCGTTAAGAGTTTGCAACACTCTTTTTTTTAAGTCAATGCTCGTGAACACACTATACCTATACACGAAAATAGTTTTTGTTGATTTTCGCGTTGTTTAGAGGGGATAAAAAAAGTGCGCCGTGAATTAAAAAAATATTATTGAAAAACAGCATTAAACTATTATTATGTAAATATTTTAACTTTCAATAACTAATAGTGTTTTACAATTATAATTTAAAAGTTTTGTTAGATTTTTTTAATAATTAAAAAAAATAAAAGTAGAAGAAAAAAGTTCAAGTAAAGACAAGGAAAACGAAATGTTTATTTTTTACTTTTAATTGTTTCATTATAATAAATAATTAAATTATTAAGCTTTTAAAAAGTTAATTGTATAACACAAATTGTTATAAAAAGATATTTCTTTGAAATATAAGTTAAACGCTTATTTTTTTTTTTTATTGATAAACTTGACATGTGAATTGTCTTTACCTTATTTACTACAACCAAAATTTAGTAGCTTTTGAAAACTGCTAGTTTTTATTAAAAAATGTGTATGAAATTTTACAGGTAAATTACTAGTAGTTTTCAAAAGCTATTGGTTTTTGGTTGCAGTATTAATGAAGTATAAAAGATATTTCAAAAATTGTCACCCTGTCTAATCTAAATTTACCCATTTTTTCAATACTTTTTAAACTTTTTGGCAAACTTAAAATATAATAGTTGTTTCCTTATTTAAAATAAAACAATATTTCTAAAAGCCTTTATTTTTATAGCTCTTAAAATATCTTTTACAGAGACTTGAAATGTAATTTATTTTTTGTTTATTTAAAATAAATTTTTTTTTTCTAAAAAATATTTATATAAATAAAAATGTAAATTTAATTTAATTTAGAATTCTACATTGCAATTTTATTTAAACGGGGACATGTAACAAAAATATAATAATTTGAATTTCCAATTAAAACTACCATTGTTCTCTTTCAAAATTTCAATTAAAGTTTTAGTCAATTTTATTAAACTTTTAATTAAAGTTATAAAAAAAACAAATTCCTTTTTAAATTGATATTATTATTATTTTAATTGAATGTGTTTTAATAAATGATCTTCAACTTTTCTTAGCTAATACTATAACTTCAGTGGTAGGTGCAAAATCAATTGAAATATTAATTGATTCAATAAATTTTTTAATTGAAACCCATTTCTAGTTTTTTCTGTGTATGTCTCTTTTAAGCAGGTGAAAAGCGTCTTCTCCTTTTTAGCTCAATTTTGAAAATAGAATAGCAGAACAAAAGTTTAATGTGCAAAGTGCAAAGATAACATCATAAAGTTTTTGCCTTTAAAATTTGCAAAAATTACGTTATTGAAACTGCTATTTGTATTTAAAATACAATGAAAATAGTTCGTAAATAGTTGAAATTAACTGAATATGTAATTTAACATAAATGATAAATCACTTAAAATCAGGTCTACTTATTTTTAATTTAAATAAAATGTTTATTGTTATTTTTTTTTTTTTTTTAAATATCGTTTAAATAAAAAATAAATCCGTAAGATCAAAAGAATAGTAAGTTAAATATAAATGGTCAAATTCTAACTACAGATCGGTAAAAATAAAAGTTATATTCAGTTATTTTAAATTATTTCAGTTTTTTGTTTTTCTTTTCTACACATTGCGTAAACTTTTAAATGTTTTGTAATATGAAGTGAAATAAATTTGTTGAATTATTTTTTTTTTTTGGAATACAATAATCTAAATTTATAATAACTGTAACATAAACAAATAAACTACAATATTTCCTTTTTGTGTTTAAATTTTAATGAAACGTTAAATAAGTGAAAACTGCAACTGAAACTAAAAAAAATCGGTAAATGTTAGTAAATTATTTTGAAAAATTTATTTTTAACTCAATTGACATTGTTTTTTTATCAGACTTGGGCGACGTCAATTACATTTCAAAATCGTTCTCTTGTGAAATTTTTCTATATCATTAATAATTTCAGACCTACGCTCACACTTGTGGGCTTAAACGCTTCCTTGGGAAATTTCCAATTTTGTCAATACCAGACATGGGACATAATTCCAATATCTGTGTATTTAATTACAGGCCAATTACTTTTTATGTTCAATTACAAGTAATTGGGTGTAATTGAGTAATTGCCCTGTAATTAAATACCCAGATGTTGTTACTAATCCCCATGTTTGGTATTAAAGATTTTACAAATTTTCCAAGGAAGTGAACTCACAAGTGTGAGTGTAGGTCTGATATTATTAATGATATATAAAAATTTCATAAGTGAACGATTTTGAAATATAATTGACGTCGCCCAAGTCTGTTTTTTATAAACTACAAACAGTAAACTACATAATATTCTGAGTGTAGGAATATAGAAAAGGGTATATATTTGGGTGCGTAAATTTATTCAGAGCCGTAAAACTTGACAAAGAGTATATCAGAGACGTAATCTACGGAAATTTCTAAAATTGTTCTATAAATAATAACGAGCCTCCGATTTTTCGCGAGAAAATTTGTATATAAGATTTTAAAAAAATAAAAAAAAACACGTGGAACTTTTATGGAAAAATCAATTATAATTGATGGAAAATTAATGTGTATTGACGGTATCAGGCTTTTTTAAAGTGAATTGTGGAGTAGTGGTTAGCGCATTGAATACTTAGACAGATGGTCCCGGGTTCGATTCTCAGTGACGACAACATCAGTTTAGAAAAATAATATGTATAAGTTCTTTATCACACTCAGGGAACTTCTGCTTTAAAAATATGTAGTTCTTTGGGTTGTAATACAGTTTCATTATTTTTAATGGAAATGTAAGTCATTTGTAGAACAAATAAAATTTTTAACTAACCATGTAGTTCATTTAAAAAAACAACTCACATCAAATGACTGTTTTATGATTTTACATACATTTTTTACAGTTGTTTTTTGTTATTTAAAAAATAAAAATAAATAAATGTTTGTTTATTTTTTACTACCATGTGGTTAATTTTTACTACAATTGTTAGTCATTTTTCGAACATTAAAAACAAATAACAATGTTAGTTGAATTTAATGAAATGTAAGTCGTAATTTTTTTAAATGAAATTCATTTGTTTTTGACTACAATTGCTGTCGTCTTTACCAACATAATTTCCTAAGTGCACTTATATGTATCGCTGCGCCCACCTTCGGTGTTCCCATAGCACTTAACACCACCGAAGTAAACTAAATTAGCCAACTCTACAGCAGGTGGGTGAGCGACAACTGCTCTAAGACTTATAATCTTGCGCCATTACTGTGTTGCCCTGTTTGAAACCCTTCATGTTTCACCGCGTTTCATCTCTGCACTATCCCCCTTTCCAAAGAAAGCAACACGTTAATTAATATGAAGAATATACTGAGTGTTGCTCGTCTTTAAAAAAAAAAAAAAACTTTCAGCGTTTTTTTGTCAATATAATTAATTTGTATATTAACAAAAACCCCTAAAAGCCCTACTTTAGTACAGCATTTTTTCAAAGTGAAAAATATAAAGTGAAGAATAGAAAGCTGAAAAAATTTCTATTTCGGCGATACAGGATAACCTTTCATCAATTGTAATCCATTTTTCCATAAAAGTAGCATTTTTTTAATTTTGTTATCTTAAATAAAATTTTTCTCGTGAAATTTGCTCAAAATTTCACAGTAGTCTATTTACAGGTGGTACGTGATGAGAGCAGTGTTGCATTTCATATAACTACGAAGGAAGTTCGAAAAGTCACGGACTTATTGAGCCGCCCTCGTACTTAAGAATTTGTACATGTTTTACAATAACAGAAAAAAATTAAAGATTTTACAAAAATGATATATCAGCAAATGCTCCTATGAAATTCCTTTCGATACCACCTTTGCATATTGTTCATATGGTAAAAATAATGAAAAGTTGCAAAAAACGAAAAATGGGGTAATTTTCCATATGGCAATTAAGAAAAACCGGTCGATCTTATATTTTTTTCTTTATAGCATATTTGAATTTCATTGAAATCTATACCAGTTGTCTCTAATATCGAAGTCTCTGCAGCAGAGAAATATTGCAGTGCAAAAAACGAAAAAGGTTACGAAAAAATTGTTTCTATGTTCATTTATATACTTAATCCTGTATTTACACGTTTTTTTTTTAAATAGCACGGCAAAACTTATTCAGTTTTTACACGTTTTTTTGTTAATTTAGCTGTAATTTTAATTTAGCTGTTCCTTGTTTTTTATATGATTATACACGTATGTATGTTATATAGGATTTACAATTTTCTTATATGATTATTGTATAGTTAGGATTTATAATTTTTGCTTGCAAGGTGCAAATGAAAAGTAATATATATTTAGCGAAAAAATGTATAGAAGTAAAATTGTTTAATGCAGGATTTTAGAAAACTGTTTTTTTATTTTGCTGTGCTGTTTATTTATTGAAACTTAGAACCAATCTGATATTTTACATTACGGTGTGTCTATTTTGTAACACGATAACGTATGTACCGTGTAAATACAGGATTGGGTGTATATGAAATAACAAACAAGATAATATAATCAAGAAGATAGCCTAATGAAATCAATAAGGAATACCTTTTTGAAAAAATCAAGAAGAATACCTAATAAAACTTAATGTAGTCAAGAAGATTTCCTTATTAAAATCAAGAAGATGATTTACACTTGATCATACAGGAACCTAATGAAATCAATAAGTTTAACCTTTTTGAAAAATCAATTAGGTAGCCTAATGAAATCAATAAGAAATCCCTATTTTATACAATTCAGAAGAAATCCTACTAGAATCAAGAAGTTTTTCTCTATGGATTGTTTTTTTTGGTGCCAACAATAACGGAAATTGAGTAGAAAAAATTGTGAATAACAAGTTTTCTTCTTGATATTATGTATTCTCCTTCTAGATAAAATTAAAAAGAATTACCACATGAAAACAATAAGGAATCTCTTCGGAAAAAATCGTCTCTTCTTTCTGCTGGGATACCCCTTTGTCTAAAAACGTTTTATAGAGATAATCTTCTTGATTCTATTAGGCAGTTTTGGCTCTGTGTACCTCAAGCAATTGCTTTGAAATACATACATATAAAAGAAATTAAGCAGAATGCAGAATTATGAAGAATGCAGACAGGTTATCAAATATCTAAAAATGAAATAAACAACTAACATTAAATACTGGTAGAATTTCATGCAGAAAAAATGTATTTTTGACATTATTGCCATAATTTTGCAAAATAAAAAAAAAAAAAAAATTAAAAACAATCAAAAGTAATTTTTGAAAGTAGTCGAATTATTTTTGATTACTTTTTATTATTTTTGATTATTTTCTCGAAATTTGTATTACTCTTGATTATTTTTGGATTATCTGTAATCGAAATCAATTAGTAATCGTGCGAATCTGAAAATAATTGTAATATAATCACTACTTCACCTTTCAACAAAAAATAATCTAATTACTAATTATTACGATTAGTAATCATTACTTCACAGCTATGGTTGTACCCGAACCAACTTTGTTTGTGACAACCGAATTTACGAAGTTGCAGCTACCGAATTGATTAGGGTTATAATTTTTATGAGAAGGTAGGCTTGATTAAAGCTTATTAAATATTTATCTGAATTTATATTTAGAATCGTATCAGTATACTGTATAATCCTTGCGGGAAATGGACCAGTCACTGTTATGGTCATGTGACTAGAACTTTGTGTGTACGAACCTGTCCTAGTTTCGGTTCTGTGACCGGTACTTTTAACATGGGCTTGTCATAGGAGGTGACAATTTTATATCTGTGGAGCACTGTGTGACGTATCGAATAACTTACCAAGGTAACCTATCACCATACAGACTGAAATGAATATACTCCGGGATTAGTTAAAAGTAGGTAGTGTCAAAGTATGACCATTTTATGATTTATGTGATATGCAACAGAACCAGTAGGAAAAAAATTATCACGTGACTGGTGTAGGTATACGTATCTTAGAACTGGAGAACAATTTTTGAAGGAAAACTAGTCACATATTAAGCGCAATGTCTTCTGTAACAGGGGTAGTTTGACTGCAATAGTTTTGAAACGTACCACTGCACTGGTCTAAGGGTACATGTCGCCGGGCATGTGAAAAGTAATTAGCAAGTAACCTGTCAGTTTTTATTCAGCGTATGGCATATTATGCACGAGTTGCTAAATAGCCCGTCCGGAACCAATCACTGCACTTTTCCAAACAGCGTGTCTTACCCCCTATTCAAAAAAATTTTAAAAAGGCACAACAAAAATCAATTTTATAATTAGCTTATTTTGTCTATACCCAACAAAAAACTAAGTTTAAGATCGCGACGTTTTGCAAGAAATCGCTATATCTGGCAGCCTTGGTCACAGTTCCGTGTTCAGTTCTTTTAAACGAGTGGAGTGTTACGTCTTCGTTTCTATTGTCACATGGTCGGTACAGATAAAACTCCTTCAGTGTTATGTCTGCTGTGTAGCAGTCAAGGGACTGAATACTTTGGCACTAATTGCCATGTTTTCATCCACTGCTAACGGTTTTGAACCAGTTCAATGATCAGTAATAACTTCAACTGCAAGGGCCCTAGTTGCTTCAGTACACTTTGGTGTTATGTTACTTTTTCTCTAGTTACATGATATATCTGGTAGCAACCAGTGAATGTTTTTTCACCATAACTATAGTCACGTGATTGGTCATTTCAATTAAATTAACACTTTTTGGTGCACCAGAATTTTGGTTTCATCAGTTTAGTGACGTGCTCCCCAATTATATATCACAGAATTACCACTTTGGATCAATCATTTGCTGCAGGGATGTAACGCTAGTATATTCGTTTACTTTTCAATACTCCGTACTACTCGATAATTTTTAATGTGAATACTCGTTACTACTCGATACTTTCAACGGGTTTAAATTTAAAAATTGCTTTAAATTTTTACAAAAATTCTAACTTTTATTAAAAATTCAATTTTAAAAATATAGTTTTCAGAACTTTTAAATACTATTCAATTTTCTTTTTTAATTTAAAAATTTTTTTTTTACCTTTGATTATTCCTTAAGCAGAGCTGCAGTTTAAAGCTAACCAAAATAAAACCCTGAAAATATCGGGTAGTTACTTTTAGAAATCAAGTACCGAAAAAAGACAACTAATCGATACCCACAACTGATTTTTTTACCAGCATTTGTACAATGTTCTTAAATATCTGTAAAGCTGCATTAAAAATGACAACTTATCAAAACACCTAATCGAACTTAAT
>CM037853.1:65292741-65322847 GCA_021234595.1 Delia radicum
AATCAGTCTTCGACTAACACTCATCGAGTATAGTCAAATTCTTTCCTTGAATTGTTTTCGCGCATCGCGTAAAAAACAAAAGTTTTAACTTAGTGTAGTGCAATTCCTACTTAAAAAAATAAAAAAAAAAAAAAAACACAATTTAAAATTTCTTCTCCTCTTGTTTACTTCCTTTACAGTGCATTGTGTGATTAATTGTTGTTAATATGCCCCCTGGGCCCCCCCTCATAGGGGATAACCGGTTTGCTTTACTAGCAGACCGAAGTCCCCCAAACCAAGAGAAAAAAAAAGAATAGAAATGAGTCTGCAATTGACTTCCCCTCTCTTCCTACCCCAAAGCCCACAATCCAAAATATGTTGTTGTTAGTGCAGCTGACGAAAAAAGAACTTTAGATAAGTATTCTTGCTTTGCAGTTTACAGAGCCCTTCATCTCATAAGCAAAGAATAATTTCTGTTTCTCAATTAAGAGACGGTTAATTACTTCTTTCTTGTTAAAGATTATTTAACTGGCAAAAAGTTTGTTGATGCTAAAAATTTGTTTGGTATTTGCGATATTACATGTAAATTTCATGAACATCTAAACTTTACAAAAGGAACTATTTATGCACCATTTCTGTCAGATATCCCCAATAAGGAAATTCAAGATGAATTAAATTCCCAAGGAGTTGTAGATGTTTATAAATATGAAAAAATAATTGAAGGAAAAAAAATCCCCCTCTGGAGTTATTTTATTACCTTTGATTTATACAACCCTCCACAATCCCTTGACATCTCATGGTACAAAGTGAAAGTACGTGAGTATATTCCCAATCCCATGAGGTGCAAAAATTGTCAAGTATTAGGGCACACAATGAAACGTTGTAAAGGGTCACCTTCATGTGTAAATTGTAATCTCCCCCCTCATAACGACACACCATGTACACGAACATACTGTGCAAATTGTGCAGAGAGCACCCCGCATCCTCCAACAAATGCAAAAATTTGTCCAGCAAAAAGAAATACTAAAAATTAAAACACAAAAAAAATGCTCGATGAGTGAAGCAATAACAATTCATAATACCAAAACAGAAATACCACCTCCTCTACCTCTTATTCACAATTGCATCATCAAACCAAAATATTAATTCTAATAACAAAACAACAAACAGTAATACAACAACAGAACCCAATAATACAACAACAGAACCCAATAAAACAAAAATATTATCTCCCCAACACCAATATTTTAAAAACAAATCAAATTAAAGAGAAACTCTCTTCATTGCCCTCAAACCCAATAAAAAACCTAACATCTGATTTTAACAGAATTAGTGAAAAATCTAAAGAAGAAATTGGAAACAATTTACTATCAAAACCTCGATCACAAACAAACCCAATGAATTATAAACAAAACAACAATGAACAACAACCACCTATATACTCTTATTCACCTACATTCTCGGGCTCTTTGAGTACCAATAATACTTTTAATATTTCCCCAATCAAATCAGTAAGTTTATCAGAACTCAGCTCTGATAGCGAATCTACACTGAAAGAAATAGAATTCATGTCAACCAGTGACGAAATTCTGATTAAACTTTTTAATCTATTAATTCAATAGAATTAGTAGTTAATATATTTTATTCCATACAAATATGGTCCTAAATATTCTTCAATGGAATATTCGAGGATATTGCAACAATTATACAAATCTACAGCTTCTTATATCAGATACGAATCCTGATATCATTTGTTTGCAGGAAACTAACTGCAAAAACCAATTATATTCCAATAACATCAAAGGAATACATCGGGTACTTTTTTAACCCTAACACAACTGCCAAACAAGGAACAGCTATCCTTATTAAAAAAAAACATACCTCATAAAGTTTTAAATACAAACCTTTCACTCAACGTAATTGGTTTGGAAATAAAATTATCCATAACTTTCACTATTTTCTCACTGTATTTTCCCCCCCAAGATTCATTAACAACCAATATTTTAAATAATCTTATTGAAAACATAAACACTCCAATTTTTCTGGTTGGAGATTTTAATGCCTGGAGTCCACTTTGGGGTTCTCCCAACTATAACAAAAAAGGCTCAATCATAGAAAAATTTTTAATGGATTCAAACCTTGCCGCTTTAAATGATGGTTCTGCAACACATCTTAGTAGTCATAACACTTTCACACACATTGACCTTTCAATAGTTTCACTATCGATCATTCCCAATTGCAAATGGAATATCATTAATGACCTTTATAATAGTGATCATTTTCCCATCGTTACACAACTTCCTTATAAACAATAATATCAAACAAAATTTCCTTACCAAATTTAACACCAGAAGAGCAAACTGGGATATCTATCAGACAAAAATATCCAATTATAGCGATAAAATAACATTTCCGATAATGTTAATAAAGAGGCAGCCTCTATAAGAAAAATAATTAGGTGTCTGCTCATGAAAGCATCCCTCAGTCGTCAAATAAAAAAAGAACAAAAACAGTTCCATGGTGGGTCACCTGAATTACAACAAATCAGAAACGAAAAACAATTAGCATGGAAACAGTTTCGGCGTAATATGTCTACAGAAAATCTTGTATCTTACAAGAAACTAACGCTATTTTTAATAGGGCTAAAAGTTGGGCAAAATTAAATCATTTTAATGAGTTCACAGAAAATTTGAACCCATCCACTCCCTCTAATGTCTTATGGCAAAACATTCGCAGGATAACCGGCAACTACGTCCCAACACAATTAACACAATTTCTTTAAATGGAAGCACAATAACTAATGTACATGACATATCTGAAACATTTGCAAAATACTGGTCTGAAACTCAAAAGACATTAACTTTTCCCAAAAGTTTCAAAACGAAAAATCCCAACTCTACCAATTTCTTACAATTTCAACCTGTTCAGTTAAATCCAGAGAGATAGAGCAACCTTTTAATTTACAAGAATTGTCGTACAGTCTTAACACCTCGAAAGGTAAAACTCCCGGTTTGGATAAAATATCATATCCAATGCTTAGAAATCTTTCCACATTCCTTTAAAATCCGAATTCTAAAATTATTTAATAAAATTTTTGACTTAGGAATAATACCCCAGTATTTTAAACTGGCTTCAGTAGTCGCCATTTACAAAAATAATAAACCAACTGACAATATCGACTCTTACCGTCCAATATCTCTCCCTCCCTTGCATTACAAAACTTTTGGAAAAAATGATTTCAAGGCGCCTTATGTGGTTTATGAAAAGACATAAACTTTTGACAAAAAACCAAATTGGTTTTCAATCAGGCCTAAGTACAATAGATGCCCTATTGTACTTAGACCATATAATATGCAAAAATCGTTCCACTAGGAATCATACCTCAATTTTGTCAATTGACTTTATTAAAGCATTTGATAGGGTTGGGGTACACATTGTGCTTCAAAAAACTTGCTAATTGTCCATAGGTCCAAAATGTTTTAAAATAATTAATCTTTTCTTACAAACAGAAAATTTTCTGTTCGGATAAATAATAACTTTTCAAATGTTTTCTCGTTGCACAATGGAATCCCACAGGATCGCCGCTGTCAGTAACACTTTTATTATTGCTTTGACGACTTAAGTCGTATTATAAGCGCAAATAAGAGGTAGACCACTGTATTTACGCTGATGACCTTTATGTTATAGCTAAAGAACAATCAAAATGATAAAATTAAACAAGCCTTTTCACAGACATTAACCGCTATTGACAACTGGTCCAAATCCTCAGGTGCAGATGTTTCGTTTGAAAAAACGAATCACCTGCACATCTGTAAAAAACATAACTGTAATAATATAGACTTGATTTTTAACAATAATAATATTAAGAATGTAGATAACTGTAAAAATTTTAGGTTTACACATTGATCGTAAATATAGTTTTAAAAATCATTGTATTTATCTTAAAAAGAACTTAACCAATAGATTAAACATCATCAAGTATTTATCATCTACAAAGAGTCACATGCACACCAACAGCCTACTTAGGTTTAGTTAAATCAACTATTCTGGGAAAATTGATTACGGTTTGGTGATTTACAGCAAAAGCTGTCAATTCTATTTTCAAACCTGTTGAAACCATACTTCATGCCGCTATTAGAGCCAGTCCTTAGAGCATTTAGAACAACGCCTATTAAAAATCTTCTAGCTGAAGGTGGATTTGAACCGCTTCACATTCATGCAAACAAACTAAAATTGCGATTAATACATAAGATTTTTGTCAACCAATACCTCTCTGCTCCACAAAACACATCTCTTTATTAAAAAAAGAAAAAACGAGCTCAAATATCCATCTACGTTATCACATATTTTAAAATGGTAAGCAAATTTAACATCGTAAAAGATAATCCACCAATGGAAATCTCTCCACCTTGGCAGCTGGATGAAAGTATTTTTTTGAAAAATTTACAAATATTCAATAAAACCAATACAACACCTCATATTTTTAAATCTCTTTTTAACGAAGTTTTTTACAAACCTACAAGACGAAATTGGCAATTCATCTTTACAGACGGATCTAAAACACCAAATCATGTTGGATTTGCTGTTACCAACCGAAACTGGGTCAACACTAATATCCGGAATACTACCACAAAACCGCAAACATTTTTGAAGCCGAAGCGGAAGCTGTTCTAGAATCTCTAAAAATTTTGTAAATCCAACCAAACCAAAAATGTTATCTGCACTGATAGCCGCTCTGTCTTTGACGCCATACTCAATGCCCGAAATAGAAATGAAACAATTATCACTATACAGCAGATGCTAATACAACTAAAGAATAGAGTAAAAATCATATGGATACCAAGTCATATTGGTATATTAGGAACCGAGGCTGCAGACAATGCAGCAAAAAATACTAGTATGCAACCAACATACCTTCACATACCCCAGACAAAAAGTTATATCTCAAGATCCACGATAAACAATTTAGAAACCTCCATTCTCCAAAATGGAGCCGATATACTCATCTTTACCAAACAATAAACCCTAATAGAATACCAGTCCTTCTTCCAAATTCGACAAACTGTCATAAAATAAATGCTTTACAAGGCTTCGCCTGACACACACCAGGCTCACACACCAATACTTGATGTCAAAAGATCCACAACCTGTTTGCGTTTTTTGTAATCAGGCAACATTAACAACAATTCATCTTCTATTAGAATGCCATGCGCTTTATAACACCCGTTTAAGAATATGTAACTCTCACAGTATTATAGATATACTCAAATGTCCTTCAGAGGACAATATAAATAAAACATATGATTTCCTACAACATCTTCAATTACAAACCAAAATTTAACGTTCGCGTAATTACTAATTCTTTTCTTTGTATATAATTTATTTTGTATATATGACACAAGCCGATAGCCTTAGTTGCTAGTGCTTTAGTTTTAAGATTTATTGTAATTTTAATTATAATAAATATCTAAATAAATAAATAAATAAATAAAGTTAATAATAAAAATCTTTTATTTCTGGTGCTTTTAAAGCAATACCCTCCAGCATGAAGTCGCTTTCTAAAAAAAGTATTTTTTCACGTTTTTATCATTAGAGTTTAATTTATGAACCAAAATTACTCCACAATATGCTACAATAATTTGTTATCGAAATACATTGTTTTGACATTATTTTCGTGTTGTTACCATGGATTGTTATGAGTGTACGAATAGAAAAAAGAAAAAAATATATGAACACCATATTAACTAGGAGATTTTCTGTTTCAAGTTTCACTACAAGCAAAAGAAATAGAGCTAAAAGTGTCGTTTTTATGTGCTCATGATTTTAGAAATGTACACTCAAAAATATAAGTTAGTAGAAAAGTTAGTAAAACGTTTTGTAAATCAAGTATACTTTTTTTCAGCACAATTTTTGCTAAAATTATATTTTCAGCAAAATTTTTAGTTAAACTTATTAAGCACTTAAAGTTTTTGAACCAATGTTTTACTTATATTTTACTAATGTTCTACCAATAATTATGGTGAAAAAAATTGTGCTGATAAGCACATTAATAATTTGGACGACAAAAGATGTATGAAAGAAGAGGAACTGATACTAAAAAGTGCAAATCTTGTCAGGCATATAAAAAATATCCGCAATGGAAGTGCAACTCTTGTATGGCATATCAAAAATATCCACCATGGAAGATTTTTGGAACTGTTTTTCATTATAAAATAAAATTCTGGATTTTAACAACTTAAACGTTGTCTTGTCACCGGCTTGTCAAAGTAATTGTCTATTAATTAAATGAAAGACAAAATAGAATATTTAAATTTAATAAAGATTAAGTGTGTATTTGTAAACTACATATTTATAACGATTATTAATGTAGCGGTGGTCAAATTGCAAGCAAATATACGTTCAGGTAGAAAGAGCAAAACAAAAGACAAGGACACACATCTTAGGTATTTTTTTATGTTTCCTTTTTTTGTTCCAAAAATGGGGTTGTACGATGTATGTCATCTTTTTTCGTTTCGTTTCTAGAATTATTTACTGCTTTTGCCTTACTTTAAAAGATGCCATCATTTAGACAACAATTGATGTAAGTAGGTGAAAGAAAATTTTATTATGGTATGCGTTTCGTAGTTTCGTATGCAACAGTAATTTCGGGAACCATTTATAAAAACCTTAAGGAGATAATTTGAGTTTGGCCTTCTAGATACAAAATTTCAAAGCCGCTTGATAGAGATAAAAATTTTAAATTTAGATAACACAATAACAATGGCGAACGCTAGCGAATTAGTAAAAAAGCGTAATAGCAACGAAAAGGTAAGTGTTCATAAAATGGCGCACTCAGAATGGTTTGTAGTTTTAAATTAAAATAACTTAAAATCAGGCTACATACTATTCATTTCAATCAATTTTTTTTGTTATTTATTTTTAAATATTATGTAAATAACAAACAAATCCTTTTAAACAAATGTTAAAAATAAATGTACAAGTTTTAACCATACATCAGTAGTAATAAATGTTCGAGTCTGTTCTTTGAAATTATTTCAGTTTTTTGTTTTTGTTCTTTATTTTCTGGAAAATGGAGACACACAACACTACATACACATTTTGTTTGTGTGGCTGTAGTATTTGTATAAACTTTCTCAAATTTCGTGTATTTTGAATCGAAATAATTTTATATATAAGCAAACCATTTTAATAATAAAACTGACACGAATTTTTTGAATATTTTTGTTGATAAAAAATTAAAATTTGTTATAACTGTAATGGAAAAAATAAATAAACGATAATATTCCGTTTTTGGGGCTAAAGTTGTATGAAACTTCAAATAAATGAAAATAATAAATGAAACTAAAAAAATAGCTTAATAGTAATAAACTATTTTGAACAAATTTATAAAAAACTTGAAATAAATATTTGTTTGAAATATAAGTGCATGCTCTGAAGACTTTTTTATAAAACTACGTACAGTAAACTACATAATATTCTAAGTACGCCTAAATATTTTGACAATTTGGCATTCCAAATGTATTCGCTAGCGGGTTGGATAATTTGTGAACATTTTTGTAAATTCTAAGTAAATTTTTCTGATTTTTTTATGGGGTACGGGAACTCTGAGATGGATTTTTATCCGAAAATTATGATGTGAAACATACAAATTTTTATTTATTTTTTGTTTCATATTTTCGCAAAACCGTATAATTTACTACTAAAGCGTTCCAGTCTACTAAAAAAAAATATTCGTGGATCAAATTATTACAGATTATTTACTTTTGATGATCTTAATATAAAAATGCAGAATTTTAATTTTTAGGTCATCAAAGTGACCGTTAAACAAACAATTTTTATATCGAATAAAATCCTAAAAAAAATTGTTAAACGCTTATAAAAAATATGAAATTAAATTCGGAAAATTTGTTGTTTTAAAGCCAGATAAAAGTAATTTGTCGTTTTTGTCTATTTTACAATTTTTTGGATTTTAATTTTCGAGCGTTAGTGTAAATTTAATAAGATTTTCTGACTTTAAAAATATTAACCGTGGCTCAAAATATGATATGCTCAAAATAAGATTTTTTTTATCAAAAATAAGATAAAACAGGAGGTAACTTTTATTCGCTTTTCTGTTGGCAAATAAATAAATTTCTCAAAGTTATTTTAACTCTACTGAAAAATAAGTTTTAAATACGAATTCTTAAAGAAACTATAGCAATTTTTCTGTTTTAGTGCATATTTTATGATCTTACATTTGATTTTTAGAGCATATTACCGGTTGATTCGGTTATTATACATTTTAAGAGGGAATTTTGATACTTGTTCCGAAAATCTTGTGGTACTTTGATTCTATTAAACCGAGTTTTAAAATTTTTCTTCCAAAATAATAAAAAAATATATATATATATATTTTTTTTTTTTTAAAGAGAAGCAACACACAGGAAATTATTTGTATTACTGTGTTACTTTCTTTGGAAATTGGATAGTGGACAGATGAAAGGTGGGGAATGATGAAGGGCTTCAAACATGGCAACACTACAATTGCGCGAGATGATAAGTCTTAAAAAAGTTGTTGCTCGCCACCTGATGGAGAGTTGGCAAACTTATTGAAGCTTTGTGGTTCATAGCCCTGATTCATTATTTTACTTCGGTGGGGTTAAATGCTATGGGAACACCGAAGGTGGGAGCTGCGATACATATGAGGGATAGAAATCTCATACATGTTATTTTTCTAAATTGATGCTGCCGTCACCGGGAATCGAACCCGGGACCATCTGTGTAACAGTCCACCGCGCTTACCATTACACCACAGCACCCACTTTAAACTTTATCTTTCCCATTTCGAGAGAAGATTTACAAAATTTATTTAAAATTTTACCATTTTCGGATTAAAGCATATATTTTAAAAGCGATCATAAATAAGTTTGATATGTTTTCTTGACCTTTGATTATGCAATCAAAATTATTCAAGTTCGAGGCCATACTCTATATTTCTTTATTAGGATATGTCCTAACAAAAATGTTTTTTGTTTTTTCCTCCATTTTATTTTTTAATTTTGTTTATAAACAAAAGGTAGACCTTGCAGTTAACAAACAAGTTTTTAATTTATTTTTGATCAATGGTGATAATCTTTAATTTCGAGCTCATATATTAGTTCTCATTTAGTGAGAAAACTAGTTTATATGAATGCTTGATGTTTTGCATGGCATTGTCACTTCTTTCAAAACGTGTTCTGATCATGGAAACCTAGAAAATTCCCGAAATTGATCTATCAACACATTTCTGAAAGTGGTCAATTAATAAATTTGAAAACGAAAATTCTATAGATTATTTGTTAGGACAATATAATAAAGAAATATAGAGTATGTCCTCGAACTTGAATAATATTCATTTTCATTGCGATCATAAATATTGAAACATCTGATAACTATTTTAACAGATTTTTTCTAGTCAATATATCACCCTCATGCACACCCCTCGATCCGCGCCTGAATATATTAAATAAGAAAGATTAAATTAAAATTAAATAAAACTGCTGACTTCAACTGTTGTTGTAATTACAACAACTTGATAGGTACGTAGTAAGTACTTTTGCTTTATTTTGATATATTTCACTAAGTTTCCAAGATATAGACTATTTTATGAAGGCGTTTACAAGTAAGACTGAAAGCGTAGAGAATTTTTTCTTTTAATCAATTATGGTTTTATTTAACTTGCACTTTTTAAATTTGAGTTTCATGAACTACTAAATATTAGGTTGGAAAATTAGTTCCGGTTTAATTTGTTCTTGTAGTGAAATGCGATAACTAGTATGTTATTAGTGTTAATAGTAACCTCCAATTGAATTTATACACGTTTAACTTTTGCTGAATCTGAGTGAATAGATCTGAATTGGCACCAGTTTAATTTTTAGACTTTTGTACTAAATTTTGTTATGAGTGTATTATTGGCTTATATATATTCTTGCGTTTAGCCACTAGACCATAAAGATAAGCTTAATATTTCAAGAGAACAAATCAATGTTAACACTCCATAAAAACTTTTCAACAAATTTGTGTTTAAATACAAAAAAAGTTTAACTTTATTTGAAATGTTTTACACTTAAATACTCGTTCAAACATTTAAACAACATACGCACACACCCACAAATTTAAATGCATACGAATTGTATGGAATTATATAAGTGTATTAGAGCGGCATTTTTTTTCAACATTCGGGTTTTATCAATTATGGTTGCGAATATTGTAGAACTATGTCTAAAAGTAAGGAGTGCTAATTTGAGATAAATCGGACAGCATTAATACCAGCAAAGTTTGTGAAATTTTTTTTAAGGTATTTTAATAAAATATGTCTTCCCACTCATCATTTTTTTTTTAATTTTGGCATGCTAAGATGTTTACTAAAAAAGGAGTTTTTTTCCTTCATTCTACTATTTTTTTAAAAATTATCCTAATTGTTTTTGTTTTTGCACTAGCAAAGTTGACAAAACTGCTTTTCATTTGAGTATAATTATGTCAATAGTGGTTGAAGGATAACTTGTAAATTTATTTACAAATACCTACGAAAAACAGAAATGCATTAAATTTTATACACATGAGTATTGAAGGGCTACTAACTTTAACTTTTTATTTTCACGAAGAAATGTTTTGATTGTCGCAGCAGTAGGTTCAATAGTTCTGTGGTGCAAAAATTGGATTACTTAACACTTGGCGGCCTGCTTACAACCTTCTGATATATGGAAAAACGTGGAAATTAATTTTTTTTTTAAATATATCTCTAATTTCAGACATAATTATGATTAAATGAAAGAAAAAAAAAAACAAAAAATTTTAAGATAATTTTTGAAAAATTTCAACAATAGAGAAAAATACGCAAATTTTTGTGAAAATCTATTCGAAATATTTCAAAAACTGTTGGCCCGATTTAAAAAATTTCAAAATATTAATATGAAAATGAAAATTTATTCAAGTTCAAGGCCATACTCTATATTTCTTTGTCAGGATATTGTCCTAACAAATAATCTATAGAGTTTTTTTGTTTTAAATTTTTTAATTGACCACTTTCAATAATTTGTTGATGGTTCCATTTCGGGGATTTTCTAGGTCCCCATCATCAGAACAAGTTTAGAAAGCAGTGGTAACCTCATTCACAAACTCAAACACTTATATATTCCATTTGTTAAAACAAATGAGAATTAAGTTGAGACTGAAAATAAAATTTCCACTAACAATTAAAATTAATTCTCATTTGTTTTAACAAATGGAATATATAAGTGCTTGAGTTTGTGGATGAGGTTACCACTGCTTTCTAAACTTGTTCTGATGATGGGGACCTAGAAAATCCCCGAAATGGAACCATCAACAAATTCTTGAAAGTGGTCAATTAAAAAATTGAAAACAAAAAATTCTATAGATTACTTTTTAGGACAATATCCTGACAAAGAATTATAGAGTATGGCCTTGAACTTGAATAAATTTTCATAACAGGATTATAAGTCGAAAAAAAACAACATAATTTTTATTTATTTTTAAATAATAATTATAATGAACTTTTCAAAATATTAATATTTAGCATGTCAAATTTAATGAAAATTATGTGTAGCAAGACATATTTTTATTAAGGCAATTTAAGAAAATTTTTAAAATATCGAGAACTTTGGTTACGGGCGCCACCAGAGATGAAGCTGTGGCAAAACGGTGGCGAAGCCGGCTCGAGGCAAAAAGTTTCGGCGGCGGCTGATAATCGGCTGAAGGTTAAATTTCATAAAAACTTTGTTACAGGAGGTATAACATCAAATTTTTTTCACAAAGACAAAACATATACATAGAAAAAGCAACCGTAAAATTATTTTTTGGTTGCAAAACACTGCTGCCCAAAAGTAGCCGAATCTGACCCAAAAAATCGCTAGAAATAGCTAATTTTTTAAGCTAGAAAAGTAAAAAAAAAGTAGCTAAATTTAATGAAAATCCTCTAAAGCTTGAAATATATAGGAATAATTGGGCTCTTTGAAATTTTTTGGGTTAATATTAGTTAGTATTCCTAAATAAATATAAGTAAAATATTACCAAAATGCAAAAAGACTAAATTAAAATAAATTTTTAGTTAAGATGAATTTTAACGAACAAATTTTACTAAATAAATAAACATTGCACGGTTTTTTGTTTAACAAAAAACAAATGAACTTGAACTTGAATCATTGCTCACATCATAAAAATTTAATATTTTTTCAAAAAAAAGTGGGGAAATTGCATTACAAAAAATGTTGGTTTTGGATATATTGATAAAATTTGATTTTTTTAATCTAATTTTATACATTTTGTAGGTGGACTCGAAACTTTGACTAAAAAGGGAAAATGGATAGTATTTAGCGATTTTACGCAGTTTCTCAGTATTGACATTTTTATCCTTGATCAAAGGTTTATAAAAAAAATATATTTTTATAAAAATCTGCAATCGTTATTCGAGAAAAGTTTTTGTATTACTTTAGCACATAACTAGTTGTTTAAAAAAACTTGTACTATAACTCAGCATCTTCACATGCAATGAAATTATAGCAAGTAATTGTCAAAATTATTGCAGCTCAATAAATTTCACGCGAAGAAACTTAATTTTAATAAAATATCAAGATATCAAGATATCGTTGACATATAATCGGCTCTTACAATGTTGTCTGAAAACTAATCTCACTTTCAGTTTTCAATTGAATTTAAGAATCAAAATCTACGTACTTTTAGTAAATAAAATCTGCAAAGATATTATTTGCAGACAAAATGAATTTTGTATTAAATTTTATTTAACAACAATTGGGAAATATTCAGATTTGAACATTGAGATGACTGGTGAAAGTGAGAATCCGAATAGGTACTAATAATATTTACAAGCATTATTTAAATACAAGCTAATTCAAATTTTCTGAACCATAAAATATGAGTTTTTGTATGGAATTTGAAAGCCGAAAATCTACTAAAAGTACGAGGGCGGATCAAGAAGTCCGTGACTTTTCAAACTTTATATGAAATGCAACACTGCTCCCATCAAGTACCAACTTTTAATAGACTCCTATAAAATTTTAAGCAAGTTTCGTCATTTACTTGCGTTTAACAGCTGTTCAAAACATACTACCTCGTGGATTTTTTTAAAAAATGAAAAAAATGAAATTTCTAATGCTCACTACACATTATTTTTTGCGAAAAAAATCAATTAAACCAAGGAAAAGCGTGATAAATACTATGGGAGCTCTGCGCCATCAAATTCAATGGTAAAAAGATTGTTGATGCCATACGCATTTCATATGGCAGTGTGGTTTCGATTTTAAATGGGTTTGGGTTTAAGAAAGCTGTCTGCAAAATGGGTGCTGCGTTTTGCTCTCAATCATAAACGTATTCGTGAGACAACTTCAAAGGATTGTTTCGAATGAGTTTTTGCAGCGGTTTTTAACTGTGGATAAAACATGGATCCATTACAACACTCCGGAGACAGCAGTCTAAACAATGGGTTTCTCCGGGTGAACTGGCTCCGAAGAAGGTCAGGAAAGTTTGTCGGCCAATAAGGCGATGGCAACAGTTTATTGGGATGCATGCGGGATAATCCACATCGATTACCTTCAAAAGGGAAAAACAATAAACGGCGAATATTATGCCAACTTATTAGACCGTTAAGGATTCAAAAAGAAAAAAACGACGCCATATGGCCAAGAAAAACGTTCTTTTTCATTAAGATAATGCACGGGTGCACTATCATCATCAGCCATATTCTCCGGATTTAGCCCCAGTGACTATTTCCTATTTCCAAACCTAAAGAAATGGCTCGTAGGAAAGACATTTAGCTCCAACGATAAAATTATTGATCAATCAAATGGACCTCGAAAAATCCTATTTTTTTGGAAAGGATACAAAATTGGAGAAACGTTGGACTAAGAGTATTGAACTAAAAGGAGATTATGTTGAAAAATAACTTTTTTTTCATTCATTGAAATATGAAATACAAATTATAATTATGGTTGAATATGTCAAACGGCTTAGCCAATTCAAGCCGATAGTGTCGTCGGCGGCGTTTGCTTGAAAAAGCCCGTCGGCGGCGACGGCTAGCCGGCAGGCGACCGGCGGCTTGCATCACATTTGCAACCAATAACTTTTCAAGAAGTCTTTCTTCTTACAAAAAAATGCCGCTCTAAAGTGCACGTTTTAAAAGTTCGAGAGTATTTAAAATTTGTTAGATTTCTATTTCCAACTTGTTTTATAAGGAGACATACAAAAGAATAAATGAATGTATATTAGAGTGTCCCGAACATAAAAAAAATTAGGAATACCGCTCATTAAAGAGCTAAATATGGGAAAAAATAAGTAAAACAATTTCGACGATGATCTTCAGTTCCTTATCAGCGATTGTGATGCATTTTGATCAAAAAAAGTTTCGATTTTTTTTTCGAAATAGTGTTCAAAAGTTTCGTAATTTTTGCTTATTGCTGTAGACTAAGTTTGATCTTCCAGAGAATATTTTAGTGTTAAGCAATTACAATTTTTATACCTTACGTTTTTTTTTTTATTTGTACATGCAAATTGTACTTGGTCCAAAATTCTCTGGTGGACCAAAATGAATATACAGAAAATTTTAAAATATTTTTAAATTTTTTTATAAGATAATAAATTTTTGAGCCCTAAAAAAAATTCGAAATTATTTGTTGGTCTAATTGCACTAAATCCGGCAACTTTAATCGCTTGTAGGGAACTGAAGATCCACTTCAAAAATGTTGTACTTATTATTCCCATATTCAACTCTTTAATATGCAACGATTTAGAGGCATTCCTTCAACCAATTCGATAAAGTGCTATATTCAGGACACCCTAATATATATGCAGATGTGTCAGGAAAATAAGTTTAAACATGTTAAAAAGTGAATACATACATTATTTTTTTCTTAGAAAACTTATTCATACAAGTACATTTTGAAAGTAAAGTTACTTGATGCATGTTAGAAGAAAGTATGCTTTTATTAGAGAATCTCAAATTAAACAAATACTTACATTTTAAGATGTATGCATTAGAGTTCGTCTAGTAAATGTAATATAAAATATCTTATTTTAAACATAAAGACACAAAATGGTTTTTCTAAAAATTTTGCATTAAAGATATTCTTTGAATATTTCGTAAACTTTATTATAAAATAATGGACATAAGCTGAAACCTGAAAAAAAGTTTTCCTATTGTTTGTCCCGTGTCAAAATAACACTCATATAGGTTTACTTCGGATACATTCCCTGTTACTTAATGTTAGTACATGTTTTAAATGTATAAGTTAGCAACAAAAATATCCTAAATGCAATATTGCTGTAAAGCGGTAAACTTTTACATAAATAACTTTAGAAAAAAATTTCAACATAAATATATACAAAGTAATATTCTAACATATATGCACTGAGAGAATTTCTTCATTAATAATTATATATATAAAAATAATTTTTGCTTGAAAACCATGAAGTTGTACTGGAACACATATATTTATTAGATCTTTTAATAAAGTTTTATAAAATTTTTTTGAACAATATATTTTTTTTTATAAAATCATACAGCTTTTCATTATTTAGGAAAAATTGTTCGTTTACCCCTGCACAGAATAGTTTAATAAGTTTTCGGAAAATTCTTCACTTCTTTTCGTCCAACAAAATTCTCTTTGTGTACTTCTACTTAAATAAAGTTTCGTTTTAACAAACTCATATAAAGTTTATAATTCATACATACTTCAATGTATGCCAAATAATGCGCTTCAAATGAAAGTATTGCTCTAAAATTTGCATTTAAATTGATGGTTAAGATTCTTTTTCTATATTTATCTTAAAATCACAACATGAAATATATACAAATTAATTTATTTTATATGATAACGTTTAAAGTCACCTCTTTAAAGATAATTCAATAAACTGCATGTATCTACCCTATAGGGGGCGAACTGAAACCGTACGGATCTCTTATATGGAGCGGATAATATTAACAATAAATGCATAAAAAATGCATTTATTATCAGTATGTATTATATTTATTGCATAAATGTGAAAAAGGATAACCACATATATCGAATGATTTTTAAATCAGGAAAATCCGATTAGTTGATTATTGGGTATACAAGTTAATGATGTGGATTTGGACAACATATGGCATAACTATCGCATATGGTTTGTGTCAATAATAACAAATATGGTATTTTAGAAGGTAAACATCAGTCATTATAATTCAGTATTCGATAGACGGCAAAATGTTCACACACATTTTTTTTCAATCGCTATAATAATGTCGAGTTTTGTGCCTAAAAAAGATATTTTGCAGGGAAGTTTGATAACCTTCTTTCATGTGAAGAAAACGGCTGCTGAAAGTTATCGATTATTGGTAGAAGCTTACGGTCAACCTTAGAAGTAGAAGCTTGCATCAACTCAAAAAACTTGTGAACAATGATTTGCGGTATTCAAAAGTGGTGATTTCAACACAGAAGACAAGAAAATGCCTGATCAGCCGAAAAAGCTTTAAGATTGTTGTCAAATGCAAGAAGTGCTTGCATTATCATTGGGAGTAACACAACAAGCCATTTTCCTACGTTTAAAAGCATTGGGATTCATTCAAAAGCAAGGAAATTGGGGTCCCATGTGAATTGAAGCCGAGAGACGTTAAAAGGCGATGTTGCATGTCGCAAATGCTGCTTGAACACTACAAAAACAAGTAATTTTTGCTTCGTATTGTTACTGGTGATGGAAAATGGATACATTACGATAACCCCTAACCACAAAAAGTCATATGTAAAGCCCGTCCAACCGGAAAAATCAATGCCGTAGCCGAATATCCATGGCGCCAAGGTAATGCTCTGTATTTGGATGGATCAGAAGGGTGTTCTGTATTATGAGCTGTTGAAGTCGGGTCAGCCGATCACAGGGGACCTGTACCGAACACAATTGATTCATTTGAAGAGAGAGCAATCAACGAAAAACGACCAGAATATTCAACCATACACGAGGCCATAATCTTCCATCATGACAATGCTCGGCCATGTTGCAAGACCGGTCAAAAACTATTTGGAAAACAATGGACGGGAAATTTTGGCTCACCCGTCTTATAGCCCAGACCTTGCCCCTTCTGACTACCATTTGTTTCAATCGATGCAGAACGCCCTTATTGGAATACGCTTTACTTTAGAACAGGGTATCAGAAATTGGCTTGATTCTTTCTATACCTCAAAACCGAGCAGTTCTTCTGGCGCGGAATACATATGCTACCAGAAATATGGGAAAAAAGTAGTGGCTAATGGTGGACAATACTTTAAATAATGTATCAATTCATTTTGTTATTAAAATAAATGCATTTTCAAGCAAAAACAATCAACATTATTAACTTGTATACCCAATAAAAGTTAGAAAATCCTTGCTATAAGTTAATCAAATTTTTGCTAAATGTTAGTATAGTAAAACAAAAAAACAAAAAAACATTGTAAGTAATTAATATTTTAGTTAATTTATGAAAATCTATAAAACCCTTTTTTGCTATAAGAAAAGGAAACATAAAAAATTACCGAATGTGTGTATCCTTGTCATTCGCTATAGTCTGTCTACCAGAACGTATATTTGTTTGCAATTTGACCACACTACATTAATAATCACTTTAAAGCTTGAGTTTAAAAATACACATTTAATCTTTATTAAATTTAAATATTTATTTTATCGTCAATTTTATTAATTGACAATTACTTTGCTAAGCCGGTGACAACACAAAACTAAAGCTTTTTTAATTCACATATGTACTGCCATTGTAAGTGTCCTTTTATATGAAAAATAGATGCAAAAATCTACCATGGTTTTGTTTTTTTTTTTATATAGCTTACAAGCGTTGTACTTTTAAGTAACGTTTCCATCATCTATACTACATCTTGACATGCGGCGACATCTATTTGATTCTGCTTATATCATTCGATCTAGTTGTCGTCAACACTAATAATGTGCTTATCAGAACAATTTTTTTTAGCAACATAAATTAGTAAATCATTAGTAAAATATTAGTTCAAAACAGTTAAGTACTGCATAAGTCTAACTAAAATTTTAGCTAAAAGTACAATTACAGCAAAAAAATTCCTGATAAAAAGTAGTATAATTGATTTACAAGACGTTTTACCAGCTTTTCTACTAACTTATTTTTTTTTTTAATTGGACTTTCAGAATTTTTTTAAAAATAAAGCCGTGAAAAATTCGTGTGTTTTTGAAAAACTGAATATGGAGATGTGTTATTGGCTCCATGGAGAATATATATATTTCACATAAAAAAAATCGGAAGACATGAAGTAATAAAAATGCCAATTGTTTGGTCTTCTTCCATTGAATGAATAATATACAAGAGTGATAATATTCACGTTATTTTCCTTTAATTAAATTATGCGCTTGATGACACTTTTTTTTAGTTTTGGCCATAAATCGCAATTTTTGGGCTTACGAAAGTAAAATTTTTTAGAGATACATGTTTGTCAAAAATAAATCATTATCAATTAAAAACTTAACTTCGATTTTTTTTATAATATATTATTTTTTGTGAAAATATGTCAGTTTTCAAGCCAACTGTGCAGCTCAACAGAAAAGTACATCTCAGCAATGTCAAATTAACAGTATTTGTTCTCCTATATTAACTTATAAAAACTAGTTATAAAAACTAGCAGAGCTCTTCCAATTTTTCCAAAAAATGGGAGTGGAAGGCTTGGTTAAATATTGACAATATCATTTATAGTGTAAAGAGTGTAACACCTTTTTAACTGGCGGCCATTTTATCATTTTATTTTTGACATTTCTTTTTGCTATCGTTCGTATTCTTTTAATTTGCTTTATTCGTATTCGGCTTCTAAAGTGTTGTGTATCGAAAATATTTCGTAAAATAAAAAATAAATAATGTGGAATAAAGAACTATTTATATATTATTTTAAATTATATTATTTTAAATTATTACGAATAAATTAAATTTCAACGAATGAACAATTAAAGAAGATTGGCAATTAAACGTCAAAAAAAACTGCATGCAAAAAATCCTCGTGTAAATGTTCATGATTTTTATAAGCAACTTTAAAAGAGAATTCAAAAATTGCCTGCAATTAATTTCTTCGCTTAAATTGCCTCTTATATAAAACTAAATTTATCCAGAACTCGCCAAATTTCATTTCCACAATGGCGTTCCAAGTAATCAGGCGCGGCTCAAGGGCGGATAAGGGCTAAATGTTATACTCACATCACACAAATCTTCAGTTGTCTGCAATAGAAATAAATAATTGGCTTATCTCAAACCCAAACATTACATACAACAGTTAGAATGAACTCTATGAGAATTTTTTTGTCTGCCTTAGTGTATAAACTGCCTTATCTGGTAAGCGTTATTATAAAAACAAAACTATATAAATTACAGCAATTTTACATGTCGATATACTTTGTATGTCGATACATGCATGTGTGTTTGTTGTATTACAATTTTTAAAAACAACATATGTATATCCCAACAAACAGTGTTTGTTGAAAAACAATTTTTTTTTGTTTTTAATACAAAAATTAAAAAAAAAACTTTAGTTATTTTTTTATTTTATTAATTAATAATTATATAATTACAAATTATATACTATATCCTAACCGAGCACTAGCTACTATGGCCTTCGGCGCGCTGTAGCGAAAACAGACCAGTGTCTCTGGTGGGAATCGAACCCACTACCCCCGCACTTATAGGCCAGCACGCTACAAACTAGACTTATATATCTTTACTCTACAGAATATCAGTAATATTTAACATTTTTATACATACAAAACGTACATATGCGTTTTTGTTGAAAATTTTTAAAATCTTCATATATTAAAACAATTTTTTTATTTTTGTGTACATTCAATAACACGGTTTTAGTTTCATTTCCAATGAAAAACAACTTTCGCAAAAGTTATTCCAGTGTGGTAAACCAAATATAGAGATAAAAAACTTTTTCTATTCATGCTGCAGAATGTAAATTTTTTGTTGGTATTATTTTAGTTATTTTGAAAATTAAATTGGGCTTTAAATTTAATACCACACAGTTATATTTAACTATTTGAACTTTACTTTTTTTTTGTGGTCACCAACAAATCTACAAAACAACATAGGGGAAAGATCACAAAAGTTAAAACTACAAAATAAAATAGTTTAGTTTGTTATATACTTTAATTAAAGAATTTTATGCAAATATATTTCATTTTGTTTACATAATTTTATTTTGCATTTAATATGCATATTAACATGTTGCCTTTTTTAGGTTTATTTTCAAAGGTTTTAGTTTGATAGTACATCTTTTTTACATTCTAAAATAATCTTAAATGAAAATTGAGTGAGAAAAAAATTAAGAAAGAAAATGTAAATTTGCCTATGAATTTAAGTTTTTTTTTTTATTTTGTTTTCTCAATAAAATCCAGGTTAAGAAAGAACGTGGATTTTACAAGAATAGAATGTTTGTACATCAGTAAAAATTAGTATTAAACTCTTTTTTTTATTTTGCCAAATTTTTCCATATGTTGTTAGTTACTACCTGTGTCTTTAACGGACAAGCTTTTGAAGTATTTTTGATATAAGATTTTAGTTTAGATGTGCGTTAGATTTCAACTGGACATTTAGGACTTGGCAGTAATTCTAAATTTAAGTTCTTTATAAAAGACAACACACATATTTAAATTGCCTCAATATACACTCCCCTAAATTTTTTGTTATTCAATTATTTTTTGCCTCGCAATCTTTTTACACTTTATAACTTTTAATGGTATTGTTTGTTTTTTGTTTGCTTTTTTTTTGCTAAAATTTTAATTTGCATGCGTATGCAAAATTTTGTTAAAAGCTAAAATTGCCTACACCACTTTTTTTTGTATAGTTCTTGAAATCGTTGATTATTTTTATGTTTTGTGAATCACAATTGTCGCTAGAGACACAAAAATAAAAGCATTATACTATAACTATAGTTAAACTAAATACAGATATACACATTTGATGTTATATTTTATGTTGTCCCAAAAAACAAGTTTCAATTTAATTAAAATAACGATTTTGTGTTTAATTTGAACTGAAAACATAAAATCAACCACTCAATTACATTCACCCCTTCGTATTTAAACCAAACTTGGTATAGAAGATGTTCATTATATATATATAGCCTCGTCTAAATGTAGGACAGCTAATTCCAGTGTATCTTGAAATATCGTGTTTCAAGATATGAAAAATATTAGAAAATTAAAAAAAAAAATGCTTAAGCTGTGGGAGTCAGTGATACCTCAGTTTAAAGCTACTTAAATTATGCATTTAGAATACTATGTAGGTAAAGACCACTGCAAATGTAGTTAAAAACAAATGAAATTTCACTTAATAAATGAACGACATACATTTCAGTAAAGTCAACTGATATTATCATTTGTTTTTTAATGTTCTAAAAATTAACCACAATTGTAGTAAAAATGAAGCACATGTTAGTAAAAAATAAACAAATACTTATTTTTATTATTATTTATTATTTATTTTTCATTATGTTATTATATTATTTTTCATTTGATGTGGTTTGTTGTTTTTTTTTTAATGAACTACAAGGTTAGGAAAAAATTTATTTGATTTACAAATGACTGACATTTACATTAAAAATAAAGAAACTGTATTACAGCCCAAAGAACTACATATTTTTAACATGATTTTCTTCTCGACAGTAAAATGCATTGTTTAAAATGCAAAATTTTGCTTTGCTTAAAAACGAATAAGTTTTAATTTAAGATCACATATTAAAAACTTGAAGTACATATTTTGTAAACGAAAATGCTTTCAATAAATATGAATTTGTCTTCTGATTGCACTACTCGACAAATTTCACTTTTTTGCAGAACCTCTGTTTAAACTACCCCTTCTGATTTTAACCAAACTTGGATGGACATCACATAACTATAACCTCGTCCAAATTTAGAACAGCTAATCCCAGCTGATCTTGGAATATCGCGTTTCAAAATATGTAAAATATTCGAAAATTTAAAAAGATTGGTCTTACATAATATCCAATATCTTTTTAACGGCTTAATTTTAAATTGTGGTTTTACTAGACCACATACAGTATGCAATTCTCCAATTCTCCATGCCAAAATGCATTGTTTTAAAAACCGCAGCTAAAAAGTATGTATTTCAAAAAACTGTTTATAAATATCTTTAGCCACATCGAAATACAAGTATCAACCTAGCTAATATGTTGGGTTTGCTTTAGTTTTGCGTTTGCTATATTTTTGCTTTTTTACAAAAAAAAAATGGGAAAAATCAATTAAAGTGTAATCGAAATACTTGAACAAAATCCCCAAAATTTAAAAATAAAACATCAAATTGAAAAAATCGTTAACTATAGCTAGAAGTTGCCAAAAATTAAAAAAATCGTCAAAATTTAATAAACAAATCTATTAAAGTGTAACGATTACTTTAAAAATCGCCAAAATTAAAAAAAAAAAATCAAAACTGAATGAATCGCTTATATTCGAAAAAAGTAATAATAAAAAAGTACTAAAATTTTAAAAATCACCAATATAAAAAAATGGATAAATAAGAAAAGAAACTCAACATCAAAAAAATCCACAAAATTAAGAAATTGCCAAAATTGTAACAAATCGCCATCAATTGTAATATTGCTTTGTTGAGCACTAATTTATGTTTATAAATGGTGCACACATTTTCTTTCTATCTTTTTTAGTTTGGTGATATTTTTTTAGTATTGGAAACTTTTTCTAATTTAATTTGAAAACTTTTTCTAATTTTAAGGATTTTTTTGTGAACTTTTTTCAATTTATAAAGGGTCCGCCATATAATTTTTTTTTTTTGAAAATGCTATAAAAAAACTACTGAATATATTCTCAAATTTCTTTTTTTATTTGAAAGTACAGTCCTTCCGGTTAAAAATGGAAAATAATTTCATTCCATGACAAGCAGTATGAGCTTCATCTGAAAAGATGATTTTTTTTGGCAAAATCGGCATCGGAAAAAAACGTTTGATGGCGGACCCTTTATTATTTACTTTTTCAATTTTTGTGCAATTTTTTCCAATTTTAATAAAAGTTTTAACAGTATCTCCGAAAAAAATTTGTTTGAAATTAAAAACAATATTCAATTACATTTTTAACAGTTACAAACTATTTTAATTGATACCACAATTTCCTTTGATACCGAATTCCGCTAAACTTTTTATATTATTTGCAAATATTTCAATTGACACTCCATTTTAGGTTTTTTGTGCTGCCGGAGGGGATTTTTTTTTTAATATCTACATTTTGTATTTATTCGGTATTGAAGTTCTGCATAAAATTCTAAATATTTTTAAATTGATTTATCTTTTGATTAAGATTATGATTTTTGAAAGCCAATAATTAATTTTTTATTTATAATTTTTTTTTTAATTGATGTATGGCAATTCTGGTTTAATAATTATTACAGCTGACATATTTAACAGAAAACAAAAAATTTTTGAATTAAGACATGAAATAAAGATTTTTTTGGTGGACATTTTTAATGTTTTAAATACCCGAGTAAAAAAATGTATATATGGTCTTGTGTTTTTCATCTTAAAAGGTATTATAACATGAGATTATATATGGCGTCATGCATAGCCATAAGCAATTATATGTTTCTTATATGGTAACATATATAACGATAATTTTTTATATATTGACCTCTTTAAAATAATATATAAGATATATATGCAACACATAATGATATATGTCATAGTGTCATATATAGTAATACATATATAGTAATACATTAGTGTCATATATAGTAATACATTATCATATATAACATAATACGCAAACATATTTGGTACAATATGAGCTTTATAATTTAAGATATAACAATATCCACTGTCTTATAAAAAATATTTTTTTGTGTGATTTAAGATGTGCTTATATATGGTGCCATATTTATGATACAACCTAATATATAATTATACATGACATTAAATGATTAAAAATTTTGTTTGAGATGGGATTATATATGGACCAGCATGATTTTCTATGCGTGTAAGATATAATATATAAATAAATATAGTTATATATATCCCATACATAATTACATATGCGCACGATGACTTAATTATTCTTCAAAATTTTTTTTTTTAATTTTTATAAAAACTCTATATGACATGGGATTTAAGTAATTCCAATTTAGCCTCAAAATATTTCATTCGATCCATCAAAAATTAATAATCTTTTTGGATATAGTTAGATCCAATTATATCTAAATTAATCTCATTGTTATATTTTGGGATCTATTATGATCTTAAATTAGATATTATTGCACAACCCAATTTTGAGATAAATTTTGGATCTAATTTAATCCACTAATACATTTTATGGATCAAATCGGATATTGCTGTATATCCTAATTTTGGTAAAACCTTGGATAAGAATAATTATCGATCTATAGTAGTAGTAGTAGTAGTAGTTCTTTATTTTCATAATAATTCATTAATAAATACATAAATAAATTACAAAAAGTAAAATAAAGAAATTTTAAAAAATTTTTTAAAAATATAATCGACCTTGACTTATGTCGTTGGTCGGCAGTTATATTATAATATTGTATATAAACCAAGAAAAATATTCTAATAATTAAATTCATTGATTAAAAAATTTCTATAATTTATACAACTTTTAACAAAATTTACTAACGGTTTAAAATTAATCAAGTTACCGTTAAGCATTTTTACAATTTCATCCTCATTTAGCAAAACTTTACCAAAATAAAAAACCCTATATTCCCTAAATGCAGGACATCGTCCTAGGAAATGCATTACGTTTTCATCTTCCATCATATTACAGATTCCACACAGCTTTGATGCATTGGTTTGCCATCGATTTGCATTTAAGTTCAGTAAGGAACATCGCATTTTAAAAATCCATCTGATTTCCTCCTGGCTGTAACTTTCAGTCACATAGTTCTGGCCAACCTGTGGGTCCAATCTTTTATAGACTCTGGTTGTTTCATTCTTTTGTATCAAAGCGCTTACATAACTTTTTATGTTGAGAAAATTTAAAAAATGTTCCTTGTTCTCATTCCACTGGTTTTTAGAGAGGTTTTGAAGAGACCATTCTATTCCATACTCATGACCAAGCAAGTTTAGGTCTTTTACCCAAAAAGTTTTTTCTCCAAAAGTTTTCTTGATATTATGTTTGGCAGTCTTTCTCTATGGTAAGTAAATATAGTTTGCGCCACATATCGCAAATGTAAATCCAGTGTAAATATGTGACCATTCTCTACGTTTGTCTCCAGCTTTAAGGCATATGTAGGTGTAGTGGGTGGAAGACGGAGTACTTTTTTTATAAAATAAGTGTGAAGTTTATCTACCTCTTGGAAGTAAGAGAAGCCCCAAACTTGCGCACCGTAAGATTGGATGGATCTGCAAACAGCTAAAAAAAGCTTCCATTTAGCCTTTAATGATACGTTTGGCCTACTCAAGAAGTTGCTCCATGTCATATTAATGCTGTTTTTTGCTGACAGATACCTGGCCTCTACATGTTTTTTAACAATCATTTTTGGGGTCAGTATTACTCCCAAATATGTATATTCCGAAACTACCTCGATTTCAGTGTTGTTTAGGAACCATTTCTCATTCTGGGATAATTTCCCACCTTTTCGAAAAACCATTATTTTTGACTTGGCCATATTAATCTCCATATTCCACAATACACAATATTCTTCCAATTTATGGATCATTTGCTGTAGGACACAAGCCTTGTCCGCTAATATGACTATGTCATCAGCATACAATAGAACACGTATATTTAATTCATCCAAAACTATGCCGCCACCTAGATGTTCATATAAATCATTTAGATAAATCGCAAAAAGTAGTGGGGAAAGCAGACAGCCCTGCTTCACTCCTGATTCTGTCGTAAAACTAGCCGATATCTCACTACCGGTCCATACTGAACATTTTGTATTATTGTAAACATTTTCAATAAAATTTACCAGTTTTGATGATACTCCAATTCTGTGTAGTTTATAAATTAAAGCATGACGTGAGATTTTATCAAAAGCCGCTTTAAAATCAACGAAGAAAGCGTACGTTTTTTTATTTCTTCCAAAATTTAGATGTACTATGGACGACAGATTGTATATATTATCAGCCGTTGAATAGTTTTTACGAAAACCCGCCTGATATTCATTGATAATGTTGAAATTTTCTGTCCATGTTGTTAATCTTTGCGTTATCAATCCCATCATCACCTTAGGTAAACAATTCATAACCGATATTCCACGGTAGTTGCTAGGATTTGAAACATCTCCTTTTTTGTAAATTGGAAATATAATACTTTCCACGAACGACTCGTCTACTTTCCCACTATCGTATATTACGTTGCAACTAATAGCTGCTTGCTTAAGCAGCTCATCTGGCGCATTTTTTAAAAATTCATATGGTACTCTGTCATGTCCGGGGGCTTTATTTAACTTCGACTTTTCTAGTATTTTTTTTATTTCTTCCAACGTTATCGGTTTATCTAATTCGTAGTTAGTATTATAAAAATAAGCGTAGTTTATATTAATGGACAACTGGGGAGGATTTAACAGCTCTTGGAAATATGTTTTCAATTGGTCTGTAGGAACTGCTATATTAGGGAAGCTATTTTCATTTCGAATTTCCTTTGCTATCTTCCACCAACTTTTGCTATCATTTACTTCATCAATTTTCCTTTCGAGAGATTGAAAGTATCTACTTTTGGCTCTTTGACAAGTCAATTTAAAATGTTTATTAGCTTTTATATATTTTGTTCTGCTTTCTATACTATTATCAGCCTTAAAGCTTCTCAACATGTCAAAGGATAACGTTCTCAAGTTGTAACATTCTCTATTAAACCATTTTTGTTTAGAGATAATAGGACGATTATTATTGTACATTTTCTGATAAACCTTTTTAATAACGCTTGTGATATCACCAAACGAAAGATTACGATTCTCTATACCTATAATTTGTAGTGCATTTATTACTTTATTTTGGTATTGCAACACATCATTCTGTCGCCATTTTAGTTTTGGCAGTAGATTTGGGATCTTCTCAATTGGATCCACAATGTTAAATTTTAACGTCAGTGCAATTGGAAGATGATCCGACCAAATCTTGCTATCCACTGTAAAATTGTCAATATGTTGCAGTAGATCTTGTGAAACTGCACAGATATCATTTGTAGATGAACCAATTCCAGTTACAAATGTAAATTCACCTTTATCATCACCTTTTGTCATTCCGTTTGTTACCACTAATCCTTGATCATTGCAAAATTGTATGAAAGCTTTACCATTGCTGTTTTTGACCTTATCTTTAGCGTTTCTACTAGATGTTCCAGCTACAAACCTTGATTTCAAACTTTCATCTACTGTTGCCTGCATATTAGCAATTCTTATATTTAGATCACCGATTATAATTGCATTTTGCATATCATGTTCTGTCATAAATAGCCTAAGCGCGCCAAAATCATCTCTCCAAGTAGCAGCTCTCATGTATAAAGGGACTATATTTAAATAAGCTTCATTTACTACGATATTAATAACGTCAACTCCTTGATAGTTTTTAAAACAAGTGCGCAAGCCATATTTATTTAATTGTCTTTTGATACCAAGTAAACAACCTCCTATTGCTCTACCACTGGAACTATTTCTAGCCGCCGGTTTCCATATTAAATCAAAACTACCAAAATATCTCGTATACCTGACCGTATCATGTAATTCAACATGTGTTTCTAATAATGCAAAAATATCGTAAGAGTTTACATAAGAAAAGAAGTCTGCGTAAAGTATTATCGATCTATATCACATGAGATCTGATATTGTATTCGAGATATACCTAAACAATTTTCTTGAACCGATCCGTCGTAATTTTTTGTAGCATATAAGCTAAGAATGACGTACCGCTGATAAGATTAGATCCGATTGCAACAAATTTCGGTAATGTGTGAGAGGAGAAGAGAATAACACGTATTTGTTTTAGCGGCCCAATCCCATGTTTAAAGGTTAAAAGGTTGGGTCAAAAATACATGTCTAAATTTAACAAAATTGAGCTTAATTTTTTAGATTTGAGCTTCTTCTAACATCCATCCACAAGCATAGACAATTTTCTACAAATTTGATTAGATTTTAACATTTACTTAGATAACATATAAAAACTGTCGTATTTTATCTTGTGTTTTTCTGCCGAACATAAGAATTGGTAATTTATGTTTGTTTTATTTTTTGTGTCTTCTGTCTTGTTTCGCATATTTTATAAACCATTCAATGTTTCTCCATAAATATCAATATAATTTTGGCTCCAACTTACTCTTTAGCACTTAACTAACTAACCACAATACATTTTTTTAAATAAGTTGCGTTAACAACCGTATGGCTTGGAAGAAATATTAAAGCATTTAACACCAAAAGTGTTAAACACTTAAATTGTCATTGTTAATAAAAATAAATTGCTGCTGAACCTAAGAAAATAGAAAAAAACAAAAAATACGGTAGAAAATTAAAAGAAATAAATTCATTTGTTGTTAACTGTAGTAACCGCAAAATGTTTTTGCTTACTAATTTTTCCTAGCAATAATAGTACACTACTCCCACGATTAAGTTACACAAATTAAATAATTCGAAAATATCTCAAAGTCTGGGGCATATAAAATAATATTATTATTAATATTTCGATACCGACATACATTAATATTGATGAAATCCACAATTGTCATATAAATTATGATTGTGGTCATAATTCGAGTGTAAGATGTACATATTTCCAAAAAGAAAAAAATAGCTGGTATACAATGTCACATTGCGGTTAAAAGAAAAATTTTATGGTGACATTTTACACACTTTCATTTGAACACTTTTCCCACAATATTTGTGGTTTGCAAATGCATTTTACAATCCTCTTTAAAACAATTTTCTAGATCTGTTTTTTTTGTAGTTTGATTGTGTGACCAAATGTTATAAATACACGGTGACCCAAAAGCATTTATTCGATGTCGTAATTTCCTTATTATGTTTTTTAATTTTTATTTGCACCTTTAATTTGTTTTCATTACTTTTTGAAGATAATATCAGTCAAGTGGGTGCCACATTGTTGACGGTCGTTTCGGTTCTTTTTATTGTATTTTCATTCTTTTTGGCAATAAATTGTGGCAATGAGTTCTCGCACTACTGCCAGACATTGTTTTTAAGGACATGCAGAGTCAGTGGATTTTTCAACTAACCCTTGATTTTAAAAAAAATACTAAAGCTGTAAAATTGGGAGCTAAATGATTCATGATAAACTTCAACAGAAAATCTTTCCGTTCGCCGATGAGGTACAGGAGATCGCGAGAATGGTTTATACTTGATTGATGAGTTGAAGACAATAGCTAATACACTGCCTGCACTTTTTAAGGGAAAAACTTCAAATTATTCATCATATGCGCTGAATAGACCAACGCATAAGGAAGGCCAAATGGGTGGAATATATTTTTTTTTTTTTATAAAAGAGAACCAACACTCAGGAAATTCTTCTTATTAATTAATGTGTTGCTCTCTTTGGAAAGGGGATAGTGGAGATATGAAAGGTGGTGAAAGATGAAGGGTTTCAAACATGGCAACACTTACAGTGTGATGCCAACACTTACATTGTCATGCCATGTTTGAAGCCCTTGCGCGCGATGATAAGTCTTAGAACAGTTGTTGCTCGACACCTGATGTAGAGTTGTCGAATTTATTGAAGCTTTTTGTTTCATAGCCCTGATTCATTATTTTACTTCGTTTGGGTTAAGTGCTATGGGATCACCGAAGGTGGGCGCAGCGAGTGTTGTAAATTCATACATATTATTTTTCTAAATTGATGTTGTCGTCATCGCGAATCGAACCCGAGACCATCTGTGTAACAGTCCAACCCGCTAACCATTACACCACAACGCCCATCATTTAGCCATAACGACGTTAATCTCGACAAAAGGAACACTAAGAAGCATTTCGCCTAGGCTGCCAGATCCAGATTCGCAAAAAGCAGATTAAAAAAAGCTGGATCTTGCTAAAAAAAAAAGCTGAACATTTTCAAAACATGTTTTAAACAAAATTATAGAAATGTTGTCAAGTTTTCTTTCTATTTTTGCACATTAAGGCAAA
>CM037853.1:65322947-65365044 GCA_021234595.1 Delia radicum
CGTCCTGTTGCAACCACATGTTTTCCAATCCCAAATTCATCAAGGTTGCGGGCAAAAAGAACTCGTTGATCATTGCTCTGTAGCGCTCACCATTCACAGTAACCGTATGGCCCGCGACCGTCTTCGAAGAAAAAGGTCCGATGACTCCTCCAGCGAAAACAGCACACCATACAGTGAACTTTGAGCAGGTGTAATCACTCTTCCGTGGGTTACACGCGGATTTCAGTGCCCCAGAAGCGTAAATTTTGCTTATATACGTACCCGCTAAGATGGAAATAGGCCTCATCCTCATGATATTTTTGATGAAAAATCATCTTCCTCTTGGTGGTGATTAAGGATGACTTGAGCGTATGTTACACGCGATTGGCGGTCAGCAGCTAACAGCTGATGCACCCGTCTCTACTTTGTACGGAAACATCTTCAAATTTTTGTACCAAAATTCGCTGTAAAGACCGTCGACTGATACCCATTTGAGTGGCACGTCGTCTGGTCGATGTCGACGGCGCTTCCATGACATCCTCGGCTACAGCAGCAATATTCTCTGCAGAACGGCTACTCCGGGGTCTGCCACGCCTGGCAGCATCTCGTGTAGTGCCAGTCTCTTCGAGGCGAGCGGCTAAACGTCGCAGTGTTTCACCAGTAGGCGTTGGACGGCCAGGAAATCTGCGACGAAATTCACGTTGTGCAAAGTCACCGACCGATTATTGGTCAAATAGTCACCAATATTAGGCGTTCTGGAGCAGTTGTAGCGTAACATTGTTTATTAACGTGTATTTCGCATGTGTTTACTGCACAAATGTCAAAACAGAACTGACATTAGGGCCAATCGCAAAATTTATAGCATTTTCTGATAGGAGGATTACTTTTGCGCCACCTTGTATAATAACGCTTACCAGATAAGGCAGTTTATACACTAAGGGCCGTTATTACAACTTGCCTTTAAAGTAAATGTTTAGTAAAAAGTAACTTTAGCTAAAATGAGGAATAAAGTGAGCTATAATGTTTTTGGTTATTACAACTTCCCAATAAAATAAAATTAATATTTTTGATAATGTGGCAGCACTAAACTGAAACCGATTATTGGTTTATGAATTGATTTATAAAAATACGTAGTGGCAACGTACTTTTATTTATTTTTTACTAACAAACAATAATTTGTGAAATTCGGTTGTGAATTCGGTATTTTCTTCTTCTTCTTTATAAAGCAGAAAATGTGGTAAATTTAAACACATAAACCTAACGTTTAAAGTTAAAGGCAACAATTTCTTCCCTTTAGCTTATCGGTCACTTTTAGCTTAAAGTATACTTATAATAACGAAAACTAATAATCTGTCAGATAAAATCCGAACTTTAACTATTGGCAAGTTGTAATAATGGCCCTAAGGCAGACAAAAAAATTCTCATAGAGCTCAGTCTAACTGTTGCATGTAATGTTTGGGTTTGAGATAAGCCAATTATTTATTTCTATTGTAGACAACTAAAGATTTGTGTGATGTGAGTATTACATATAGCTCTTATCCGTCTTGAGCCGCGCCTGAATTACTTGGAACGCCATTGTGGAAATGAAATTTGGCGAGTTCTGGATAAATTTAGTTTTATATAAGAGGCAATTTAAAGGAAGAAATTAATTGTAGCAATTTTGAATTCTCTTTTAAAGTTGCTTCTAATAATCATGAACATTTACACGAGGATTTTTTTGCATGCAATTTTTTGGACGTTTATTTTTGCCTATCTTCTTTAATTCATCTTCTTTAGTTCATTCGTTGAAATTTAATTATTCGTAATAATTTAAAATAATATAATTTAAAATAATATATAAATAGTTCTTCATTCCACATTATTTATTTTTTCTTTTACGAAATATTTTCCATACACAACATTTTAAAAAGCCAAATACGAATAAAGCAAATTAACAAGAATACGAACGATAGCAAAAAGAAATGTCCAAAAAATATCCTGAAAAACGAAAACGGTGCAATTTTTGCTACCCCGCTTGCTTCTCTACCCCGTTTGCCTACAAACAATAATTGCACGCAACATTGCATGCAAAAATTGCCTCGTTTAAATGGCCTCTTACACTTAAAGTTCGGAAAAATATAAAAAATAATCGAAAAAAAATATTTCCCAAATTTAGATTAATTGAGTTTGGATTATACTAAAATATCGGTTGTAGTTCTGAATTTTATAAAAAAAAAAAATTTTCTTTTCAAATTCGACATAAAAAGAGAAAATTTTCTCGCTTTTCCACATTCAGTACAATTTTTATGAATAATAAAGGTTGTTTTTATAGAGTTATATAACTTTGAATGGAATAAAACAAAAATTAATCTTTTAAATTGACATGAAATTTACTTATTCGAAAAAAAAATCTTCTGGCTTTATAATTTAAATATGAATTCTGGCATATGACTGCCACGGCTGGCTCGGACGTAGTCTAATCTGGAGGTCCAATTTTCGATGACTTTTTCCAACATTTGTGGCCGTATATTGGCAATAACGCGGCGAATGTTGTCCTCCAAGCGGTCAATCGTTTCGGGCTTATCGGCGTAGACGAGCGACTTCACATATCCCCACAGAAAATAGTCCATCGGGGTTAAATCGCACGATCTTGGAGTCCAGTTCACGGGTCCGAAACGTTAAAACTATGCGGTTACCAAACGTTAAATTCAATAAATTAATTGTGGCACGAGCTGTGTAGCATGTTGCGCCATCTTTTTGAAACCACAGCTCCTTCACATCATGGTTGTTCAATAGATGAACGAAAAAAGTCAGTAATCATGATTCTATAGCTGTTACCATTGACTGTAACGTTCTAACCAGCATCATTTTTAAAGAAGTACGGACCAATGATTCCACCAGACTATAAAGCACCCCAAACAGTCAGTTTTTCTGGATGAAACAGTGTCTCATTATACACTTGAGGATTATCATCGCGCCAAATACGGCAGTTTTGTTTATCGACGAATCCTTTTAACCAAAAGTGAAAGATTATGATGACCGCAATATGCACGTAGTGCGCGATACGTTATTCGAACAGAACCATGATTTTCAAAATAAGTTTACACTATTGGAAGCGTTGTTCAGGCGACAGTCTATTCATGTTGAAATGCCAAACCGAGCTAGACATAAATGACTTGACAGCTGATAAAATGGACGCCAGTTAAAAAAGTGTTACACACTTTACACTTTAAATGATATTGCCTATATTTAACCAAGCCTACCACTCCCATTTTTTGGAAAAATTGGAAGAGCTCTGCTAGTTTTTATAAGTTAATATAGGAGAGCAAATACTGTTAGTTTGACATTGCTGAGATGTACTTTTCTGTTTAGCTGCACAGTTAGCTTGAAAACTGACATATTGTCACCCAAAATAACATATTATAAAAAAAACCTGAAGTTAAGTTTTTGATTGATAATGATTTATTTTTGACAAATATGTGTCTCTAAAAATTTTTACATTTGTAAGCCCAAAAATTACGAGCTATGGCCCAAAATTAAAAAAAAAAAAACGTATCATCATGCGCATAATTTCCATAAAGCAAAATAACGTGAATATCATCACTCTTGAATATATTCATTAAATGGAAGAAGACCAAACAATTGGCATTTTTATTACCTCATGTCTTCCGATTTTCTTTATATGATATACATATATATTCTCCGTGGAGCCAATTGTGTTATTCAGTTTTTTTTTCAAATTTTCAAAAATACACGACTTTTTCACGGCCTTATTTTAAAAAAAATTTGGGAAATTCCCGCAAAAAAATAAGTTAGTAGAAAAGTTAGTAAACGTCTTGTAAATCAATTATACTACTATTTATCAGCAAGTGTTTTGCTGTAATTGTACTTTTAGCTAAAATTTTAATTAGACTTATGCAGTACTTAACTGTTTTGAACTAATATTTTACTAATGATTTACTAATTTATGTTGCTAAAAAAAAATTGTTCTGATAAGCACATTATTAGTGTTGACGACAACTAGATTGAAAGATATACGCAGAATCAAGTAGATGTCGCCGCATGTCAAGATGTAGTATAGATGAAGGAAACGTTACTTAAAAGTACAACGCTTGTAAGCTATATAAAAAAAAAAAACAAAACCATGGTAGATTTTTGCATTTATTTTTCATATAAAAGGACACTTACAATGGCAGTACATATGTGAATTAAATAACTTTAGTTTTGTGTGTCACCGGCTTAGCAAAGTAATTGTCAATTAATTAATTGACGATAAAATAAATATTTAAATTTAATAAAGATTAAATGTGTATTTTTAAACTCAAGCTTTAAAGTGATTATTAATGTAGTGTGGTCAAATTGCAAACAAATATACGTTCTGGTAGACAGGACTATAGCGAATGACAAGGATACACACATTCGGTAATTTTTTATGTTTCCTTTTTCTTATAGCAAAAAAGGGTTTTATAGATTTTCATAAATTAACTAAAATATTAATTACTTACAATGTTTTTTTGTTTTTTGTTTTACTATACAAACATTTAGCAAAAATTTGATTAACTTATAGCAGGATTTTTTTAACTTTTATTGGGTATACAAGTTAATAATGTTGATTGTTTTGCTTGAAAATGCATTTATTTTAATAACAAAATGAATTGATACATTATTTAAAGTATTGTCCACCATTAGCCACTACTTTTTCCCATATTTCTGGTAGCATATGTATTCCGCGCCAGAAGAACTGCTCGGTTTTGAGGTATAGAAAGAATCAAGACAATTTCTGATACCCTGTTCTAAAGTAAAGCGTATTCCAATAAGGGCGTTCTGCATCGATTGAAACAAATGGTAGTCAGAAGGGGCAAGGTCTGGGCTATAAGACGGGTGAGCCAAAATTTCCCGTCGATTGTTTTCCAAATAGTTTTTGACCGGTCTTGCAACATGGCCGAGCATTGTCATGATGGAAGATTATGGCCTCGTGTATGGTTGAATATTCTGGTCGTTTTTCGTTGATTGCTCTCTCTTCAAAGGAATCAATTGTGTTCGGTACAGGTCCCCTGTGATCGGCTGACCCGACTTCAACAGCTCATAATACAGAACACCCTTCTGATTCATCCAAATACAGAGCATTACCTTGGCGCCATGGATATTCGGCTACGGCGTTGATTTTTCCGGTTGGACGGGCTTTACATATGACTTTTTGTGGTTAGGGTTATCGTAATGTATCCATTTTAAATTACCAGTAACAATACGAAGCAAAAATTACTTGTTTTTGTAGTGTTCAAGCAGCATTTGCGACATGCAAAATCGCCTTTTAACGTCTCTCGGCTTCAATTCACATGGGACCCAATTTCCTTGCTTTTGAATGAATCCCAATGCTTTTAAACGTAGGAAAATGGCTTGTTGTGTTACTCCCAATGATAATGCAAGTACTTCTTGCATTTGACAACAATCTTAAAGCTTTTTCGGCTGACCAGGCATCTTCTTGTCTTCTGTGTTGAAATCATTATAGCGATTGAAAAAATGTGTGTGAACATTTGCCGTCTATCGAATACTGAATTATAATGACTGATGTTTACCTTCTAAAATACCATATTTGTTATTATTGACACAAACCATATGCGATAGTTATGCCATATGTTGTCCAAATCCACATCATTAACTTGTATACCCAATAATCAACTAATCGGATTTTCCTGATTTAAAAATCATTCGATATATGTGGTTATCCTTTTTCACATTTATGCAATAAATAAAATACATACTGATAATAAATGCATTTTGTATGCATTTATTGTTAATATTATCCGCTCCATATAAGAGATCCGTACGGTTTCAGTTCGCCCCCTATAGGGTAGATACATGCAGTTTATTGAATTATATTTAAAGAGGTGACTTTAAACGTTATCATATAAAATAAATTAATTTGTATATATTTCATGTTGTGATTTTAGATAAATATAGAAAAAGAATCTTAACCATCAATTTAAATGCAAATTTTAGAGCAATACTTTCATTTGAAGCGCATTAGTTGGCATACATTGAAGTATGTATGAATTTATAAACTTTATATGAGTTTGTTAAAACGAAACTTTATTAAATAGAAGTACACAAAGAGAATTTTGTTGGACGAAAGAAGTGAAGAATTTTCCGAAAACTTATTAAACTATTCTGTGCAGGGTAAACGAACAATTTTTCCTAAATAATGAAAAAGCTGTATGATTTTATAAAAAAAAATATATTGTTCAAAAAAAATTTATAAAAACTTTATTAAAAGATCTAATAAATATATGTGTTCCAGTACAACTTCATGGTTTTCAAGCAAAAATTATTTTTATATATATAATTATTAATGAAGAAAATTCTCTCAGTGCATATATGTTAGAATATTAGTTTTTGTATATATTTATGTTGAAATTTTTTTCTAAAGTTATTTATGTAAAAGTTTACCGCTTTACAGCAATATTGCATTTAGGATATTTTTGTTGCTAACTATACATTTACAACATGTACTAACATTTAGTAACAGGGAATGTATCCGAAGTAAACCTATATGAGTGTTATTTTGACACGGGACAAACAATAGGAAAAATTTTTCAGGTTTCAGCTTATGTCCATTATTTTATAATAAAGTTTACGAAATATTCAAAGAATATCTTTAATGCAAAATTTTTAGAAAAAACCATTTTGTGTCTTTATGTTTAAAATAAGATATTTTATATTACATTAACTAGACGAACTCTAATGCATACATCTTAAAATGTAAGTATTTGTTTAATTTGAGATTCTCTAATAAAAGCATACTTTCTTCTAACATGCATCAAGTAACTTTACTTTCAAAATGTATTTGTATGAATAAGTTTTCTAAGAAAAAAATAATGTATGTATTCACTTTTTAACATGTTTAAACTTATTTTCCTGACACATCTGCATATATATTAGGGTGTCCTGAATATAGCACTTTATCGAATTGGTTGAAGGAATGCCTCTCAATCGTTGCATATTAAAGAGTTGAATATGGGAATAATAAGTAAAACCTTTTTGAAGTGGATCTTCAGTTCCCTACCAGCGATTGAAGTTGCCGGATTTGGTACATTTAGAGCAACAAATCATTTCGAATTTTTTTTTTTTCGAAATAGGGCTCAAACATTTATTATCTTATTACTTTAAAAATATTTTTATATTTTCTGTATATTAATTTTGGTCCACCAGAGAATTTTTTAATTTGAACCAAATTAAAAAAATAAATATATAAGGTTTAAAAATTGTAATTGCTTAAAACTAAAAAAACTCTCTGGTGGATCAAAATTAGTCTACAGAAAATTTAAAAATATTTTTCTAGCAATAAGCAAAAATTACGAAACGTTTTGAACACTATTTCGAAAAAAAATTCGAAACTTTTTTGGTCAAAATACACTACAAACGGTAGCTTCAATCGCTGATAGGGAACTGAAGATCATCTTCAAAATTGTTTTACTTATTTTTTCCCATATTTAGCTCTTTAATGAGCGGTATTAATAATTTTTTATATTCGAGACACCCTAAAGTGCATTCATTTATCCTTCTGCATGTCTCCTTATAAAACAAGTTGAAAATAGAAATATAACAAATTTTAAATACTCTCAAACTTTTAAAAGTGCACTTTAGAGCGGCATTTTTTGTAAGAAGAAAAAATTTTTTTGAAAAGTTATTTGTTGATAAATTTGAAAATAAGATAGCTTTAACCCGCGATGCCCAGTGATGAAAGCCGCCGGTCATCAGCCGGGTAGCCGTCGCCGACGACAGGCTTTTCAAGCCAATGCCGCCGACGACAATATCGGCTTTAATCGGCTGTCGGCTAAGCCGTTTGACATATTCGACCATAAGTAAAATTTGTATTTCATTTTTAATAAACGATTCCTTAAAAAAAAAAATCTTTAATACTTTCATTAGACGTTCGCCTTTCAAAATCCATAAAAGAATTTGTATTTAAAGCATGCTTGTAAATATCATTAGTACTACTCGGATTCTCACTTTCACCATTCATCTCAATTTTCAAATCTGAATATTTCCCAATTGTTGTTAAGTGAAATTTAACACAAAATTCATTTTTGTCTGCAAATAATACCTTTAACGATTTTATTTACTGAAAATTACATAGTTGTTGATTGCTAAATTCAATCGAAAACTTAAAGTGAGATTAGATTTTAGACATCATTGTAAGAGTCGATTATATGTCTAAGTTATCTTGATTTTATTGAGCTGAAATAATTTTGACAATTGCTTGCTGTAATTTCATTGCATGTGAAGACGCGGAGTTGTAGTACAAGTTTGTTTAAAACAACTAGTTATGTGCTAAAGTAATTCCAAAACTTTTCTAGAATAACGATTGCTAATTTATATAAATAAATATTTTTTAATAAACCTTTGATTAAGGATACAAATGTCAATACTGAGAAACTGCGCAAAATCGCTAAATATTATACATTTTCACTTTTTAGTCAAAGTTTCGAGTCCACCTAAAATCCAATTTTATCAATATATCCAAAACAAACGTTTTTTGTAAGTTAATTTCCCACTTTTTTTTTAAAAAATATTAAATTTTTACGATGTGAGCAAGATTATTAAAGTTCAAGTTCATTTGTTTTTTGTTAAACAAAAAACCGTGCAATGTTTATTTATTAAATAAAATTTGTTCGTTACATTTCATCTTACTATAAGGTAACTAAAAATTATTTTAATTTAGTCTTTTTGCTTTTTTGTAATATTTTATTTATTTTTATTTAGTAATAGTAACTAATATTAACCATAAAAATGTCAATGATCCCAAATATACCTACATTTTTCAAGTTTTAGAGGGTTTCATAAAACTTAGCTAGTTTTTATAGCTTTTCTAGCTTAAAAAATTAGCTATTTCTAGCTATTTTTGTGCCAGATTCAGCTACTCTTCTTTAACGTTTGTGGGCAAAAGTGTTTGCAACTTAAAACTAAATTTACGTTGCTTTTTTCTATGCATATGTTTTGTCTTTTAGAAAAAATTTCATTTTGTACCTGCTGTAACAAAGTTTTTATGAAATTTAACCTTCAGCCCATTATCTGCCGCCGCCGACACTTTTCGCTCCCAGTTACGGCTGACTATATTTTGGCGGCTACAAGCAATTAAGCCGCCACCGCCGACTGTTTTTGCCTCGAGCCGGTTTCGCCACCTTTTTGCCAAGGCTTTCATCTCTGTTGGCGCCCGTTACGTTCTCGATATTTTAAAAATGTTCTTAGTTAATTAATTTAATAATAAATTATGTATTGCTACAATTTTGGCATAATAAATGGAAATTTTTAAAACTTTTTAAATCGGGCAACGGTTTTTGAAATATTTCGATTAGATTTTCACAAAAATTTGCGTATTTTTGCTCTATTGTTATAATTTTTCAAAAATAATCCAATTTTTGCACCACAGAACTACCCAGGAAAAAATTACACATTCCAAAAAGAAGGTGATGCCCACACTTGCTTACATATCTCATTGCCAAATTTAGTAACTGCAATACCAACTCATTCCAACGATAGAGTCAAAAAAGCAAGTAGTATTATAATCAATTCTTTAAATTTAAACCAGAAAGCATGAACTCAATAACAAAGTAATTATTTACTTAAAGAAAATAACAATGTTATTAACTTATATGTATAACTTGTTGTACTCAAGAAGTAATCATATACTTTTTCTTAATAAAGGTACGTTATTGGAAGTAGTTCCTAATTTGAAAAAGAAGTTATTCAATTTTAAAGAAGTTATCTCATATATTTTTTCAAACAAATTTTTATTTGCAGGAAAATAATACTAAAAACAGAAATTGCATGTTGCCTAAATTTTGTTAACTGTGGTTAGGTATAAATTAGGGAAGCGCTCGTGAGCAGAAAATTGTGAGTGGAAGTTGAATTTACTGACGTTATCGTGAGTGAGTGTAGAAGAAAATTTCGAGGGTGATTGTGCGTGAGTCATATTTTTGTTTTTCAATTTTGAATTGTTCTTTTTTTTTTTTTGAAAAATTTATATTTTCGTGGTTTATAGCTCCAAAATTATGACAAACCCATGTTATCATAACAATTCGATGTTTCACTTTTTAGGATTTTATTTCCGTATGAGTTGTGATCGTTATATTTGAGTGACCTAGGAGAATCACGTGTGAGTAAAAGTTGGATTAACTTATGGAACTACTTCTTTTTTTTAAAGTACTTCTTATTTTTTATAGGGAACTATTTATTTATTTTTTTGTGTAAGTACTTCGTAGTTTTACAATGGAAATATTTCTTATTAAAAAATGTATGTAGTTCTTAAAAATATAAAGTAAATGGTTCTTCGGTAAAAAAAAATAAATCAATTCTAAAGAATCAATTATTTTAGTCTCACGCCCTGTTAAAAGAATCGAGTAGGTAATCCAGTAAGGAATGCGTTCTGCCCATAATGCTTGATTACAAACCCGCTTACCTTTTTGGAAATTTTTTGCTGGGTATTGAACCTACTGCTGCGACAATCAAAACATTTCTTCATGATAATAAAAAGTTAAAGTTAGTAGTTTACTATATAAATTTCCTGTTTTTCCGAGATATTTGTAGATACATTTACAAGTTATCCTTCAACCAATATTGACATAGTTATGCTCAAATGAAAAGTAGTTTTGTCAACTTTGCTAGAGTATCAACAAAAACAATTTAGTATAACTTTTAAAAGAATAGTAGAATAAAGAAAAAACACTCAATTTTTAGTAAACATAAAGTGGCAATATCTCAAACATCATAAGTCCAGTTTCATAAAATTTTTAAATATTAGTGCTTAGCATGCCAAATTAATAAAAAATTATGAGTGGCAAGACATATTTTTATTAAATACTTTAAAAAAAATTTCAAAATCGAAAACTTTGCTGGCTGGATGCCATGGATTAATGCTACCCGATTTTTCTCAAATTAGCACTCCTAACTTATAGACATAGTTCTACATTATTCGCAACCATAATTGATAAAAACCGAAAGTTGAAAAAAAACGCCGCTCTAATACACTTATATAATTGCATACAATTCGTATGCATTTAATTTTGTGGGTGTGTGCGTATGTTGTTTAAATGTTTGAAAGAGTATTTAAGTGTAAAACATTTCGAATAAAGTTAATTTTTTTTTTTGTATTTAAACACAAATTTGTTGAAAAGTTTTTATGGAGTGTTAACATTGATTTGTTCTCTTGAAATATTAAGCTTATCTTTATGGTCTAGTGGCTAAACGCAAGAATATATATAAGCCAATAGTACACTCATAACAAAATTTAGTACAAATGTCTAAAAGTTAAACTGGTGCCAATTCAGATCTATTCACTCAGATTCAGCAAAAGTTAAACGTGTACCAATTCAGTTGGAGGTTATTATTAACACTAATAACATACTAGTTATCGCATTTCACTACAAGAACAAATTTAAGCTGTACCGGAACTAATTTTCCAACCTAATATTTAGTAGTTCATGAAACTCAAATTTAAAAAGTGCAAGTTAAATAAAACCATAATTGATTAAAAGAAAAAATTCTCTACGCTTTCAGTCTTACTTGTAAACGCCTTCATAAAATAGTCTATATCTTGGAAACTTAGTGAAATATATCAAAATAAAGTAAAAGTACTTACTACGTACCTATCAAGTTGTTGTAATTACAACAACAGTTGAAGTCAGCAGATTTATTTATAGTAATTAAATGTGCTAAAGTCCCAAAACTTATTTAACAAATTGTAAAAAGCATTCTGATGTAGGCGTGTCCCTATCCGGATTTCATTCCTGCCCAAGGAAATCTTCAGGGGACTTTGTTATTAGAATTTCTAGAGATATTTGTTATGTTAAATCACAAACTCAATGAGAATTTCTTGTCCTCGTCTAGAAGCGAGATTCAAAATTTAAAATATCAAAGAAAAACCAAAACAACAACAAAAAATTGTCACAATTGGCTTTGTCATCTTCCAAATACTACTCTGTTTTTTTGACAGACCTAGCAATGTAGTGACGTTTATTCAAGTAAATCAACAATAGAAAATCATATGTTTTCCATTAGTGTCAGTTAAATTTAAATTTGCACAAGCACCTGCATATTTGTTATTTAAATTTATTTTCATCGGGATAAACATTAATTGCATTTATAGTAATTTATTTAATTTTAATTTAATCTTTCTTATTAAATATATTCAGGCGCGGATCGAGGGGTGTGCATGAGGGTGATATATTGACCAGAAAAAATCTGTTAAAAAAGTTATCAGATGTTTCAATATTTATGATCGCAATGAAAATGAATATTATTCAAGTTCGAGGACATACTCTATATTTCTCTATAAGGATATTGTCCTAACAAATAATCTATAGAATTTTCGTTTCAAATTTATTAATTGACCACTTTCAGGAATGTGTTGATAGATCTATTTCGAAAATTTTCTAGGTTTCCATCATCAAAAACACGTTTTGAAAGAAGTGACAATCCCATATAAAACATCAAGCATTCATATAAACTAGTTTTCTCACTAAATGAGAACTAATATATGAGCTCGAAGTTAAAGATTATCACCATTGATCAAAAATAAATTGAAAACTTGTTTGTTAAGTGTAAGGTCTACCTTTTGTTTATAAACATAATTAAAAAATAAAATGGAGGAAAAAAACAAAAAACGTTTTTGTTAGGACAATATCCTAATAAAGAAATATAGAGTATGGCCTCGAACTTGAATAATTTGATTGCATAATTAAAGGTCAAGAAAACATATCAGACTTATTTATGATCGCTTTTAAAATATATGCTTTAATCCGAAAATGGTAAAATTTTAAATAAATTTTGTAAATCTTCTCTCGAAATGGGAAAGATAAAGTTTAAAGTGGGTGCTGTGGTGTAATGGTTAGCGCGGTGGACTGTTACACAGATGGTCCCGGGTTCGATTCCCGGTGACGGCAGCACCAACTCTCCACCAGGTGGCGAGCAACAACTGTTTTAAGACTTATCATCTCGCGCAATCGCAGTGTTGCCATGTTTGAAGCCCTTCATCATTCCCCACCTTTCATCTGTCCACTATCCAATTTCCAAAGAAAGTAACACATTAATAAATAGGAAGAATTTCCTGAGTGTTGCTTCTCTTTTTAAAAAAAAAAAATAAATATATATATTTTTTAATTATTTTGGAAGAAAAATTTTAAAATTCGGTTTAATAAAGGGTGGTTAAATTTCAAGGGCCGATGTTGATTTTGAATAAAACACAAACTATTTAGGAAATTATTGTAATTTTATTTTGTTATGATATATTGGTATTACTCAATTATGTATGGAACAAAATATCGGCCAAATGGGCGCCGCACCACGGCGGCACACCTACATCCGATGGTCCAAATTTTCGATGACGCTGAGGCATAATGGAGGTTCTATGCCGTTAATGTGCCGAATTATCTCATCCTTTAGCTCTTGAATTGTTGCTGGCTTATCGACGTACACCTTTTCTTTCAAATAACCCCAAAGAAAAAAGTCCAACGGTGTCAAATCACATGATCTTGGCGGCCAATTGACATCGCCATTACGTGAGATAACACGGCCATTGAATTTGTTGCGCAAAAGAGCCATTGTTTCGTTAGCTGTGTGGCAAGTGGCACCGTCCTGCTGAAACCACATATCGTCCACATCCATATCTTCCAATTCGGGCCATAAAAAGTTCGTTATCATCTCACGATAGCGAACACCATTCACAGTAACTGCCTGACCGGCCTCATTTTGGAAAAAATACGGCCCGATGATGCCGCCAGCCCACAAACCGCACCAAACAGTCACTCTTTGTGGGTGCATTGGTTTTTCGGCAATCACTCTTGGATTCTCATTCGCCCAAATGCGGCAATTCTGTTTATTGACGAATCCACTGAGGTGAAAATGTGCCTCATCACTGAAGATGATTTTCTTCGAAAATTGATCATCCACTGTTGCCATTTCTTGCCACCATTCTGCCCATTCACGACGTTTGGAATGATCAAGAGGCTTTAGTTCTTGAGCCAATTGCACCTTGTAAGCGTGTAAATGCAAGTCTTTATGCATAATGTTCATCAACGACGAGAGTGAGAGGTTGCAATTGTTGGGCACGACGACGAGTTGAGGTGGACGGCTCTTCAGCCACACTATCGCGAACAGCAGCAATATTTTCTGCAGTACGAGCTGTACGAGCATGCACTGGTGTTCTCACATCTTCTACAGACCCGGTTTGCTCGAATTTTTTCCACGATTTTTGCGATTGTACGCACATTTGGACGATCAAATTGACCAAAAAAATCACGAAGTGCACGATATGCATTTTGATTTGAACGCCCATTTTCATAATAAGTCTGGATAACTTTAACACGTTGTTGGATTGTGTATCTCTCCATGGTTCAAATTGAGTAAGTCTGAAATAGAGAAATGTCAAATAAAATTCGGAAAAAAAACTTGGCGTTTAGGTGTGGTTTACATTCAACATCGGCCCTTACAATTTAACCACCCTTTAGAATCAAAGTACCACAAGATTTTCGGAACAAGTGTCGAAATTCCCTCTTAAAATGTATAATAACCAAAGCAACCGGTAATATGCTCTAAAAATCAAATGTAAGATCATAAAATATGCACTAAAACAGAAAAATTGCTATAGTTTCTTTAAGAATTCGTATTTTAAAACTTATTTTTCAGTAGAGTTAAAATAACTTTGAGAAATTTATTTTATTTGCCAACAGAAAAGCGAATAAAAGTTTCCTCCTGTTTTATCTTATTTTTGATAAAAAAAATCTTATTTTGAGCATATCATATTTTGAGCCACGGTCAATATTTTTTAAAGTCAGAAAATCTTATTAAATTTACACTAACGCTCGAAAATTAAAATCCAAAAAATTGTAAAATAGACAAAAACGACAAATTACTTTTATCTGGGTTTAAAACAACAAATTTTCCGAATTTAATTTCACATTTTATTTCAGCATTTGACAATTTTTTTTTTAGGATTTTATTCGATATAAAAATTGTTTGTTTAAAGGTCACTTTGATGACCTAAAAATTAAAATTCCGAATTTCACACCCAAGAAGTTTTGATTTGTAAAATTCTGAATTTTTATATTTAAGATCATCAAAAGTAAATAATCTGTAATAATTTGATCCACGAATATTGTCGTTTATTTTTCTTTTCGTTACAGTTATTATAAATTTTAATTTTTTATCAACAAATTTAAAAATATCATGTCTGTTTTTTTATTAAAGTGGCTTGCTTATATATAAAATTATTTCGATTCAAATTACAGGAAATTGGGAACGTTTATACAATTACTACAGCCACACAAACAAAATGTGTATGCAAGGTTGTGTGTCTACATTTTCTAGAAAGAAAGAAAAAGAAATAAAAACGAAAAACTGAATTAATTTAAACAACGGACTCGAACATTTATTACTACTGATCTATGGTTAAAATTTATACATTTATTTTTAACTTACTATTCATTTGTTAAAAAGGATTTTTTTGTTATTTAAATAATATTTAAATAAATAACAATAGAAATTTGATTTAAATGAATAGTATGTAGCCTGATTTTAAGTTATTTATTATTTATGTTAAGTTACATTTTCAGTTAATTTAAACTACAAACTATTGTGAGTGCGCCATTTTATGAACACTTATCTTTTCGTTGCCATTACCATTTCTTACTAATTCGCTAGCGGTCGCCACTGTTATTGCTTTATCTAAATTTAAAGTTTTTTATCTTTAACATCCGGCTTTGAAATTTTTTATTTAGAACACCAAACTCAAATTATTTCCTTAAGGTTTTTTATAAATCGTTCCTGAAATTAGTGTTGACTGCGAAACTACGAAGCGCCTAACATAATAAAATTGTCTTTCACCTACTTACATCAATTGTTGTCTGTGGCAACACTGATTCTTTATCGATATCATCTTAACTAGTTTTTTGTTCTGGTATTGTTATCTCTAACAAAGCATGTGTAACATAATAAAATGAAATAAAGTCTAAGTTTCTTATAATGTAAATAAAAGTGATTTGTTTATTATTTAATCCATGTTATTACATTGTCTAAATGATGGCATCTTTTAAAGGAAGGGAAAATGCAGTAAATAATTCTAGAAACAAATCGAAACGAAACAAAAATTTGGCATACATCGCACAACCCCATTTTTTGCAAAAAAAAAAAAAAAGGAAAAAAAAAATACCTAAGATGTGTCTTTGGACTTTGCTTTACTCTGCCTACCTGAACGTATATTTATTTGCAATTTGACCACCGCTACATTAATAATCGTTATAAACAGTGTACAAATACACACTTAACCTTTATTAAATTTAAATATTTTATGTTGTCTTCAATTTAGTTAATAGACAATTACTTTGACAAGCAGGTGACAAGGCAACATTTAAGTTTTTTTTTTCATTTTATTTTGTTTTATGATGAAAACAGTTACAAAAATCATCATCGCGCCCCAAACTATTAATATGCTTAGCAGCACAATTTTTTTACCATAATTATTGGTAGAACATTAGTAAAATATATGTAAAACATTGGTTTAAAAAAGTTAAGTGCTGAATAAGTTTAACTAAAAATTTAGCTGAAAATATAATTTTAGCAAAAAATTTAGCTGAAAAATATTATACTTGATTTACAAGACGTTTTACTAACTTTTCTACTAACTTATGTTTTTGAGTGTAGTTTGCGGGACATTTTTTAAAATCATGAGCACATAAAAACGACACTTTTAACTCTATTTCTTTTGATTGTACTGAAACTTGAAACAGAAAATCTCCTAGTTAATATGGTGTTCATATATTTTTTTCTTTTTTCTATTCGTACACTCATAACAATCCATGCTAAAAATACGAAAATAATGTCAAAACAACAAAAACATTCGTAAAATGAACAATTATTGGTTTATTTTGCTAAAATTTTTGTTATTTTGACATTTATTGGTATTTTTATGAATGAATTATTATCAGTGTTAAGTCCATAACAAAATATAATGAAACTTTATGCGGACCAATTTGCTTTTTAATTAAACTAAATAATATAATTTTGCAAAAATGCTTAATTAGACTCTAAGCTTACACTCATAATACTCCATGCATAAAAATACGAAACTATTGCCAAAACTACAAAAACTTTCGTGAAATGTACAAATTTTCGTTTATTTTACAATAAATTTGGCTATTTTGACATTTTTTGGTATTTTTACGCATGCATTATTACCAGTGTATACAGGGTGATTCAGTCACGACCCGACACGACACGGGTTTGAAAATTTTCGGATTGGTGGTCGGAGGGTAGTAGGGTAAAATTGCTAACTTCTGAACCAGTGGTCAGATTTTTTTGTTTTTTTGGCTTTTTTTGAAAGGTCTTTAGAAGCGCTTTCATAATCATTTAAGAAAAATTAAAAATAAAGTGAAGTCACCGAGATAACGAGCTTTAAAAAAAAGAAAATTTAAAAAAAAGGCATAGGAACGTGCACATAACCTCAATTTGCTCAGTCAGATGGCAGGTAACTCCTATTTTTTTTCTATTCGAAGATAGTTCTGCCTCTTACCTTTCCGAAATGTCCTTTTCGAAGCACAGAGGTCTTACCTTAACAAAGTTATGACCATTTGACTGAAATGCAAAAAGTTTTGTTTTTTTTTTTTTGATGTGAAATAAAAGCACATATTCATTTGTGGGCGTTGTGGTGTAATGGTTAGCGCGTTGGACTGTTACACAGATGGTCCCGGGTTCGATTCCCGGTGACGACAACATCAATTTAGAAAAATAATATGTATGAGTTTTCTATCACTTATATGTATCGCTACACCCACCTTCGGTGTTCCCATAGCACTTAACCCCACCGAAGTAAAATAATGAATCAGGGCTATGAAACAAAAAGCTTCAATAAATTCGCCAACTCTACATCAGGTGGCGAGCAACAACTGTTCTAAGACTTATCATCTCGCGCAATTGCAGTGTTGCCATGTTTGAAGCCCTTCATCTTTCACCACCTTTCATCTCTCCACTATCCCCTTTCCAAAGAAAGCAACACATTAATTAATAGGAAGAATTCCTGAGTGTTGCTTCTCTTTAAAAAAAAAAAAAAAAAAAAAAAAAAAAAAAAAAAAAAAAACAAAACTTTTTGCATTTCAGTCAAATGGTCATAACTTTGTAAAGGTAAGACCTCTGTGCTTCGAAAAGGACATTTCGGAAAGGTAAGAGGCAGAACTATCTTTGAATAGAAAAAAAAATAGGAGTTACCTGCCATCTGACTGAGCAAATTGAGGTTATGTGCACGTTCCTATGCCTTTTTTTTAAATTTTCTTTTTTAAAGCTCGTTATCTCGGTGACTTCACTTTATTTTTAATTTTTCTTTAATGATTATGAAAGCGCTTCTAAAGACCTTTCAAAAAAGCCAAAAAACAAAAAAATCTGACCACTGGTTCAGAAGTTAGCAATTTTACCCTACTACCCTCCGACCACCAATCCGAAAACTTTCAAACCCCTGCCATTTCGCACACTTGCATTTCCGGGGATGGTCGTAATGGACATATCTTCATAAAATGAGACAACGAACACGCTGGTGAAATTTGGCGGGTCGTGACTGAATCACCCTGTATATCTAAAAATACACAACGATTTTTAACGATTTTCATGTATTTCGATATTTTTGTCCATAAATTAAACTCTAATGATAAAAACGTGAAAAAATATTTTTTTTACAAAGCGACTTCATGCTGGAGGGTTTTGTTTTAAAATCACCAGAAATAAAAGATTTTTATTATTAATATATTTATGCATTATTATTTTTTTTATTTATTATTATTTTTATTTATTTATTTATTATTAATTTATTTATGCAAACAAAAGTTGTAATCCTAATGTGACACTTATAAAAAGGCAACGGTGGCGTATACTTGCTGCGAACTCTTACATACAAAATAATAACACTCATACGTCAAGTGATACCTTATTAAGTCAATATTCTCTTCTAATACCTCATTCATACTGCAAACAAATCCTATTACTTTTCGAAAAACTTTTAGTTCTGACTAATAATTTCTATGTACAACATTGAAATATAAGTATTTACAACTGAGGTATTTAGTAGTAAAACGAAAAAAAAACAAAGAAAATATTGTAATAAAGTTAATTTGATTTTGATATAAATACAATATTTAAGTTAATTTTTTGTGACAGTTCAATTAGTTGATGAACAATTATGTTTTTTATCAATACTTTTTCTTTTCTTATATTGGCTTATTCAAATGTCACTTCTATTCATTATAATTGACTGATTTTCTAATTGTTTACTTCTGTACAGGTAAATGCTTATAATTCATAGTCTTTAGTTATCGTAGTAATAAAATTACGTCATTGAAATTAAGTTATTTTTCATTCTCTTGTTCCTTGTGCTGTTAATAAAGGAAAATTCCTATAATGAGTTTATTGGAAAAATTATTTTAATCAACTATTAGCTAGAACAGCTTCAAATGAATCACCTTACGGATGACACGTACAGCAATAAATATAAATACCAACAAGGGAACTACACCGAAGGGTAAATGCAGATTTTAATGAATCTGTTATAAGTTATAAAGGACATAAATCTAAGGTTGACCTGTTTTTTTTATGTGCCATATCGAAGGTGTAAGGATTGATTTATTGTTTTTTTTTGTTATAAAAACATTTTGTAATTTTTGGGATCTTTATTTGAGGGACGTTTTTCATACACCGATTTGGTGTCCAAATTCACATATATTAATCCTTATTGAATTCATATACACATACAGAATATTCAAGTTGGAATTCGGTTTAAGATATTAAAAGTCAGTTGGCTAGCAAGAAATGTAATACCGATAACATTAATTTCCTTTATAAATACGTTTAAAGTATTCTTATTATCAATTATTTTGCAAAACAATCAAATTTATGCTGCAATACTTTAATAACACACTGCTACAAAAAACACCTTTTGTCAGAACTTGAAAACTGACCTAGTGTACGTTATAGGCCTAGGTGAGGACATACAAAACCGTTTTCAAAATTTTAAAACACCCTCAAAATTTTGAGTTATTTTCAAAAAACTGTTTTAGAGTAGGTCGCAATACTTTAGTACCCCTAACTCACACATTTTTTGACCGATTTCAAAAATTTAAACAGTTTTGGAAACGCAAAGAATTAAGCTTTCCTGAAATGTATTCATAAAATATATATTCCAAGGAATTAGGTAAGTGTTTATTAAAAGTTTCTCAATTTTTTTTATTTTTTTTTTTCCTAATTTTTCAAATTTAACAAGAGTTATTTTCATTTTTTTTTCTATAAAAACCTACATTTTATGCACTGCAATTCAAAGACAATTTTATACAGAAAAAAACGAGATATCATTTGTTAAAATCGGTTTATTATTGCAAAAGTTCCTAAACTTTTTCCCAAAATAAAAATTTTGGGATTGCAGACTTTTCTTTGGTAAACTAAACCACTTGATTTACAAACGTAAATTAAAAACTGTACAAATAGCTTAACCTAAGTTAACACGTATAGTTAAAACAGGTGTTAATGAAAAGTTGAATAACTTTTACAATTTTCATCCGATTTGAAAAATAAAAGCCATGAACTAAATTTGTTTTTATACGTTGGTATAAAGTTTTATAAGCTTTCATATTAAAATAAGCAATAAAAAGCTACTAAAATCAAAAAAGTTTATAATTTTCCTTTTTTTTTGTAGATATTCTTAATAAAAACAATACTTTTAACTTACAAATGTATCAAAAAGTGCACGTAATTTTACAGCGTAATCAGTGTTCTTTCCAAACCCGTTAAAAAAATTTAAATCGGACAAAAACTGAACTGAGTTACAGGTCGATAAGTTGACGAACATTAATGAAAACGTTTTTTTTAGAATAACTTCTGAATTTGAGGGTGTTTCTGAAATTTTTTGACACAATTTGTAATGTTCTCAACAAGACCTATAACCCACGCTAGGTCGTTTTCCAATTTTTTTTCACTGTAGCACCGTGTAATAGGTTAAACTAACCAGTACTATATTAAAAAATAATTGTGGTATTGATCGGTAGACCCAACGGAATTAAAATGAAAAATTATTACCAGCTACCACAAATAAGTAGCCAGTCAAAAATTATGCTTACATGCAAGCAGGTTTGTAAGGGAGTAAGCCAAAGAGAATCCCTTACAAACCTGCTTACATGTGCCATGATTTTTATATGTCGAATTCCCATTTGGAAGCATTAATTTTGGGCAAAATAAGCGCTGATTTTAGCGCTTATAAAAAGCGCTAAAAGCGCTTGCTCTAAAATCTTATTTTATGTTTACATTTTAACGATTGAAAGTAATAACATGAATATATAAACATAATTATTTTACATAAAATTCTACAGATATTAATATTTTGTTGTTAAAGATTTTGACATACAATATAATCATTTAATTTTTTTTTTTACCGCTCCACGTGCTACCTCTCCAGAATCAGTTAAATGACTAATTATTTTTTATTACATATTCGACAACAACAAACACAATCGGAAATCACTCGGGAAAATTGTTGCAGATCGTTTGTAATACACGATATGAAACTTTCTGCATTACAACCTGCATCCTTATAAGCGATTAGGGTAAGCTTCTTACAAACTGCATCCTTGTTAGGGAAAGCAAACTTCAAAATTTTTGTTTGTTTGTTTTTAGAGGAAAATTATTCGTTTCTTTTGCTGCTTACACAGAGAAAAAAATTGAGCTCTTTGCCAACTGAAATTCGGTTACTACGACTCTAATTAGGCTATAACGAATTTCTGACAGTTGGCACAACTTTATATTAGTTTTTCACAACAAAATTCGGTTTATTTAACAGAATTTTAGTTGCAACACCCAAAATTTTCAGAAATCGAATGTAATTATCGTTGTACTAACTGAATTTATAACTTGGTACCATTAATATACACTTTTCAATTCGGTTGCCACTTTATTTCTCTGTGTGTATCTGTATTATGTACTAGTAAGCACTTACATCAGCGCATTTGTTTTATCCTGCTTCTGAAAACACGAAAATTTTTTACTGTGTAGACCAAAAAAAATTAATATTGTCTACTTAATAAAATATCAAAAAAATATGAACATTTTTTTTTGGATTAAAAAATAAATATAACACAAACAACCGAAACAACAAGCAAAAATATGAAATTATTAATGCAGTTCAAGAAAGGAAATCGATTGTTAAGATAAGTACAATTATGAACAGAATTGTTTGTATACATTTGTTTGGTCTTTGTGGGAATTGTAGTGTAATGGTTAGCGCGTTGGACTGTTACACAGATGGTACCGGGTTCAATTCCCGGTGACGACAATTTCAATTTAGAAAAATAATACGTATGAGTTCTCTATCTCTTATATGTATAGCTTAGCCCACCTTCGGTGTTCACTTAACCACACACCGAATTAAAATATTGAATCAGTGCTATGAAACAATATGCTTCAATAATTCGCCAACTCTACACCAGGTGGCGAGCAACAACTGTTCTAAGACTTATCATCTCGCGCAATTACAGTGTTGCCATGTTTGAAGCCCTTCATCTTTCACCACCTTTCGCCTCTCCACTTTCCAAAGAAGGCAACACATTAATTAATAAGAAGAATTTCCATGTAGATTAAGACTGTAATTTTTCGTAAAACGGCATATTTTATTGTATCTTACAATATTTTGTACTCAGAAAAATATGCAAATGCATGTTTTTTCCGTAAGTCTGAGAACACGTTAAACAAAATATCTTTGCGAATAAAATGGAATTGTTTGCTTTTAATACATGTTTTTGCATATATCGATTTAAAAGTACACTCAAAAAATAAGTTAGTACAAAAGTTAGTAAAACGTCTTGTAAATCAGGTATACTATTTTTTAGCAAATTTTTTTGCTAAAATCATGTTTTCAGCTAAAATTTTTGTTATACTTATTCAGCACTTAACTGTTTTATACTAATGCTTTACTAATACACTAATGTTTTACTAATTAATTTTGCTAAAAAAAATTGTGGTGATAAGCACATTAATAGTGTGGATGACAACCAGATTGAAAGATATACGCAGAATGAAGCAGATGTCGCGGCATGTCAAGATGTAGTAGAGAAGAGGAAGATGATAATAAAAAGTACAACTCTAATAAGACATATAAAAATATCAACCATGGAAGACTTTTGTATCTCTTTTTCATACATAAAACAAATTGTCAAATTGCAAAGAAACAAACATATACAGACATGTAGACAGAGTAAAGCGAAAGACAAAGACACACATCTTAGGTAGATTTGTATGGTTCCTTTTTCTTATTGCAAAAAAAGGGTTGTTTTTTTTTCGTTTCGTTTGTTTTTGTTTATTTTTTCGTTTCGTTTCTATAATTATCTTCGGCAGTTGCGTTTTTAAAAAGAAAGCATCATTTAGACTACCATTGATGTAAGTAGTTGAAAGAAAATTTTTGTTATGTTATATATATTTATTTCTATATATTTTCAGATATTAAATTAATTCATGTCGTCAATGTGGAAAAATGAAAATTTTTATATTTCGTAATTATTGTAAATTGTTTTTAAAAGAATCACAAAAATGTGTGTTTAGATTTTCAGCAAATATATTAACTAAATTACAATTTTTTTACAATTTTTTTTGCGTTTTTTCAGTCTACTAAAATTCAGCAAAAAATTTATTAAGGCTTTTTTATTTTTAATCTACTAAGTGTTAGCAAAACTTTTACTGAATCTACTAATTTTGTTGCTAAAAATCAGCTCGCTGATTTTCAGCAAAAGATTTTGCTGACATTAGCAATTTTTTTGCTAGCACCCTCCTGACTAAAATTTTGCTGACTCAGCAACATTTTTTGCTGACTTTACAAACTTTGTTTTTTGAGTGTATATTTTTATTTGCATATTTTTATTGATGTTGCTTTAAATGCACATTTGCATATTTTGCATGTTTTTACTTGTTTTTTACATTATTATTGAATAAATCTTAGGTTTTCTTAAAAAATCAAGTTATGTCTGATCAACGAGGATATAGACCAGCGGTGGTGTGGTTTGAGGGGCTAAATTTAGGATTTCACAAATTACGAAGGGCCGCACTATGTTACACTACTTTTCAAAATTAGCAATTTGTTTTTTATTTTTGATATTTTTTTATATAGTTTTTTTTTTTTTTTAATTTTGACCTATTTTTCAAGCGTTGGCGATTTTTTAAATATTAACGAATTTTTTCATTTAGTCTATTTCTTTTAAATTTTTGCGAATTTTTTTTTTTTAATTTTGGCATTTTTTTCTTTGTCATTAGGCGCAACAAAAACCGTAAGTTTTGTGTGCACCAAATTCATTTTCAATTAAACATTTATAACATATTGGTAAACTTTTAATTGAAAGTGAATTTAAAATCAAACAAAAGTTTAATTGAAACTTTTTTGACAATAATTATTTCTGTGTACGGTAACACCAATATCAGTCGTTAAAAGAAAGTACAAAAACAAATGTATTTCAAAAAACAAGTCAGTCGTTTTGAAATATAAGTGTTGTATTTTCAAATGAATAACATTTTATTTCAATATTTTTAATAAATATTACAATTTTTAAAACATTTACCTTTAAAAGTCACTCTCTTTTGCATTTTCAAAAATTGACTAAGTTTGAGGTTATGTAGCTTTTATAATCACTGAGCTTCTTTCTTAAAAATTAATGTTAGTGAAAATTTACAAGTCTTCTTCATAAATCATATGTTCATTTATAACGCTATTTTCATTACATAAAGCCAGGCACTCAAACGTGCCATATGGTAACACAAAATATGCATGTGTTACTTTATTGTATCTACAGGGTGTTATGGGTTAATTAGCAATATGAACTTCATGTCAGTTGCACCAACCAATTTTTTAAAATGTTTCATTACCTAACGCCATACTACTTACTTTTGACTATATCATGATTGGCATGTTCCCATTGAACAATTATTGCAGGCATGATTTTCGGTTATATTACCCATTCATTTGTTCATTCATTTTAATTACCTCAAGGTTTGTATCTTAAGTAAACATTTTCTCTGGAGTGTTCTAAATTTGTTTTTTTATTTTTTCAGTTCCTCCATGGCAGATCGTCACTTTTAACGCAAAATGTTTTGTCAATTATCTCCATCACTTTAGTAAAGTAGATAACCCAAAATAAATGCTTGTTTTCTTAAAAAACTAACTCAAAACTACTCTTTGAAGATTAGATACAATAAAATTTAAAACATTGTTAGAAATATTTCGTGCATCCAGCAATAGTCGAAAACGTTATATGCTTAAAAATAATATATCGCATTAGATTTTTTTTTCATATGCTCAAACTTTTAGAAAAAATAACCAATCACGGGATACACCATCTAGTAACATACAAAGACTAGAAGCAATGATAGAAAAACAAATAGAGCAAACAAATACTCTAATGAGTTTATTGTCAACATTTATAAGTAAGTTATGCAAGTAAATTTACGTTTAGCAATATGGAATGATAACGGACTTTCCAACAATTTACGAGAAATTGAAATCTTCCTCAAAAATAATTACGTTGATATACTTTTAGTTTCAGAAACTCACTTTACGAGTAAATCTTATTTTAATATTAAGGATTATAATTTAATCCATACCAACCATCCAGACAACCGTGCCCACGCTGGTTCATGTATATTAATAAAAACCTCTATTAAATAAGAAGAAATGCCAGAATTTAGAAAGTATTATTTGCAGGCAACTTGCATTAAATTAAAAAGTAATGACGGTGATTTTGTAGTTTCTTCTATCTATACTTCACCGAGACCCGAAGTAAAATGTCTACAATACAAAATTTTTTTTTAACCAACTGTGTAATAAATTCATTGTAGGAGGCGATTATAACGCCAAACACCCTTGGTGGGGCTTCTAGACTTCCAAATCCAAAGGGAAGAGAATTATATAAATGCATAGTGCACCAAAATTATTAAGTATTGTCCACCTGTACTCCAACGTACTAGCCGTCTGATCCGAGAAAAATTCCGGACCTTTTGGATTTTGCAGTATATGCATGAATCCCAAATAATCGCTTAGAAATTAAACACCTCGATGACTTGAGTTCTGATCATACACCTATACTTATAAACTACTGCACTTCTGTGAACTTCAGATTAAAAAACAACAATATAATAACTTCTCATACCGATATACAATTATTTTAATATTGGCTTGATCAAAACATAAGCTTAAATGTGAGGCTTAAAAATGGAGAAGAGTTAGACGATGCTGTAGAAAAATTTACAAATATCATACATGAAGCAGCTTCTGTATCAACCCCAACTAATGTTAAAGCACAGCAAAGCAATTTTCAAATATCGACAGAAATAAGGCAATTTATAAAGGAAAAAAGAAGACGTCGTAGAAATTGGCAGCAAAGTAGAAACCCAATAGACAAAAGATTGTTTAATAAAGCATGCAAGGAACTCAAAACTTTGCTCTATGAACATAAAAACCAAGCAACTGCAGAATTTATTGAAAAAATTAATAACTCAAAATACAATGAACATCTTTTATGGAAACCCACCAATTATCTGAAGAGGCCAGTTAAACGTAATACGCTTGTAAAAAATACTGATGGTGAATGGTGTAGAACCGATCAAAAGTACATCCGAAGCCTTTGCTGCCCACTTACAAACTATATTTCAACCTTTCGATCTCAATGAGGTTGAAGAAAAAATTGAAATACTCAAGTTTTTGGATTCACCATGTACAAATGGACTTACCATTGAAGCATTTCTACCCTAATGAAGTTCAAACGGAAATAAAACAATTAAACAAAAAGAAATCACCTGGTTATGATCTAATTAACGCAAATGTTGTAAACAAGTTGACTCGGAAAGGTCTAATATTTTTAACATTAATCTACAATTCAGTATTGAGATTAAATCATTTTGCAACACAGTGGAAATGCGCCGAAATCATTATGATCTCAAAACAAAATAAACCCGAAAAAATGCTTTCATCATACAGACCAATAAGTTTGCTTGCTATATTCTCGAAAATATTTGAAGAAAATATTTTTACGACGACTATTGCCAATATTAGAGAAACAAAACATCATTCCAGACCATCAGTTTGGGTTTCGACATAAACACGGAACTCCCGAACAATGTCACCGAATTATGAATGTAATAACTGATAGTTTTGAGAATAAGAAGTTTTGTTCTGCAGTCTTTCTTGACTATTCAACAAGCATTCGACAGAGTATGGCATCAGGGTTTACTTTTTAAAATTAAGAAAGTGCTTCCTGCACCATTTTATTTATTTTTTAAAAGTTACCTTTCTCAAAGACACTTTTAAGTCAAGGTTAATGATGAACGTTCAGAAATTTTTGAAATTAAAGCTGGGATTCCCCAGGGTAGTGTACTTGGGCCTATTTTGTATACAATTTTCACAGCAGACATGCCCGTTACCAACGATGTTACGCTAGCTACTTACGCTGATGACACTTGCAATAGTTGCAACTAGTCAGTGTAAAACTGAAGCTTCACTCTTCGTACAAGCTCAAATTAACATTCTCGAAAAATGGTTAACAAAATGGAATATTAAAGTTAATTCAGATAAATCCAACCACATTACTTTTTCATTAAGATGAGATAATTGCTCTGCAATATCTATCTACGGGGAAGAAATTCCACAAAAAGACACCGTTAAATATCTGGGAATGAATTTAGATGGACGAGCTAACTTGGAAAGCACATATCAAAGCTAAAAAAGAAAATTTAAAGATAAAAACACGTAAATTAAACTGGTTGCTGCGTCCGAAATCACAATTAAACTTAAACAATAAACTTAGAATTTATAAAGCCATTCTAAAACCGGTTTGGACATACTGTATTCAATTATGGGGTACATCAAGTAAATCCAATATTGATATTTTAGAAAGGTATCAGTTAACAACTCTAAGACTTATACCTAGCGCTCCTTGGTTCGTTACAAACAAATCTATACTTAAAGATCTCAGTATGCCAACACTTAAAGAAGAAATCCGAAGGTTTAGCGAGAACTATCTGCAAAGGTTGAGTAATCATATAAATCCACTGGCTATTTCACTTTTAGATGACACTAATGAAACGAGAAGATTAAACGGGTACACGTTTTAGATTTGCCTTTTAGAGGCTAATCTTTTTATGTCGTAAAAATATAAATATATTTTAAGCCATTTTTTACCATTATATCGCTATGTAGGTCATTGGAACTACATAGCTCCTGTTATTTAATACTTTATTTTTTTTATCAAATTTGCTTACTGTCTTCAGATAGATTGCAAATTTATAAAAAAAAAAAATTGTTAATCATTTGCTCCAAAACATTTGTAATTGAATTTCTAACTTTATACGCGCTTAAGGATGTATAATATGTATATCCTTGGATATTTGAGTAGGAAAGATGATCCCAAAAGTGCCAACTTAAACAAAAGCAGCAGTTATGAAACAATTATGTTTAATTATGTTCCGAATGCAATCAAATTTATTTGTTTTAAAAGTATTGAAATGGAGTTTATTTTGAGAATATTGCATTATGATATCTACTTTTGTTGATCAGTCACACGATTCCAAAGTCTTAAATTGCTTTATATTTATACTACACTGAAAGAATTATTCTTCATGATATTAATGAAACAATTTCATAATTTTTTTTTTTTGTAGATCCAATGAAGAATTTCATTATATCCAAGAAATTTTGTTAGTATTAAGAAACTTTTTTTAAATAAAATTTCATAGTTTCATAAAAATAAATTCATACGATTTTATAAATTATCTCTTTATTTAATTTTTAAATTAATTTTAATTTATAGCATTAAATATTGCAATTTTAAATTTATTCATAAAATTTCATAATTTTCATTAATCGGTCATTCATTCAAACTTTAGTTTTAAAATTTAATTCTTACGTGTTCAGCATATTTTATAAAGTGCCTTATTATTTAAATGTATCCCTTCATTAATTTTGGACTTCAATGAAATTGTTTGAAAAAAAAAATCATATGAAGCGGTTCGTTGGCTTAGTTTCAATGCATTTTTCAAAAACATTCATGAAGTGTTTTATTAACTCAACGAAATCCCTTAAATAATATTCATTGCACAATTAAAGGTCGAAAAAAATGTAATTTTTATTTTTTAATGAAAATTATATCAAACTTGTATAAAAGACAAAGTACAGTCTAGTTTACTACCCCTGTTTTGTTTATAAATAAAACAAAAAATAAAAAGGAGAAAAAAAAAACAAAAAATGTGTATTGAATATCCACCAGAGGTTGACCTTGCACATAACAAAAAAGTTTTCAATTTATTTTTTGATCAATGGTTATAATCTTTATCTTCAAGCTCATATATTAGTTCTCATGTAGTGAAAAAACTAGTTTATAAGATTGTTTGATGTTTGACATGAGATTGATACCGCATTCAAAACGTGTTCTGATGATGGGAACCTAGAAATTATTAATTCCTGAAAGGGTCAAATAATAAATTTGAAAACAAAAAACTCTATAGATTATTTGTTAGGACAATATCCTAATAAAGAAATATGGAGTATGGCCTTGAACTTAAGTTATTTTCATTTTAATTAATATTCAAAATTTTTATAAAATTCTATAAGCGCTTCATTGCCGGAATGATTCTTTAATTTTGTTAAGAATTTCATTAATTCTACAAAAATTTTATTAACATTGACTTAAATGAAATCTTTTTCATAGATTCTATGAAAAGTTTCAATGGACGAGTCCCAGTGACAATTTTCAATAAGACTATGAAGAAATTTATTACAGAACTGAAGATAATTCTCTCAGTGTACTTAAAAGAAAATGTTTTCTGTTTACGCAAAACAGATTAAAATAACTAGGTTTTTTTTACTATTGGCGTGTTCACATTCCAATGGAACATTTCTATTATTTTTTTTAATTTTCTTGTAATAGAGTAATGAAATCCAACCATGCAAAGAACGGGGTCAATATCGACCCAGAGTAAGGAACATTTATGTTTTTAAAAAGCATTTTAAAAAAAGCTAATATTTTATAGAAACTATGTTTTTTTGATGCTGAAATAATTAAAGACATGTATAAAAATTTATTCGGCTGGGTGTCGAAAACTACCACAGGAAGGTATGAAGGTTAAACGTATGCGGGAGTTACGACAAAACTTATATTAAAACCTTTAATATTTTGTAGTAAAGAAATGCACTAACAAAGAGAGTCTCCCGATGGCTTTACTCCGATCTTATTGAAAGTCAGATACGTAGTAGGCCTGAAAAAATAAGTGTCATATATTTTTAACGGGAAAATCTCATGTGGGGTCAAAAATGGCCGCATTATTGGTTTGATCAGTTTATTTCGTATTTAGCTTGATGCAAAAATAAAATATTCCGAAATTCTAAATTTATATTTGATTAAGCATCGAAATAGCAAAACAATGTTTATTCGCTTAAAATAAAATCATCCGAATAAAAACCGTTCATATACAATCATATCTTGATTAATATAATATTATAAAAAATATATACATTTATATAGTTTAATATGAATATATGCGCTTATGATCATATAAAATATTATCTTGGATTTGGTTTTTTAAACATTTTTGTGGGGTCCCATACACATTAATACGAGGGTGGATCAATAAGTCCGTGACTTTTTGAATGAAACACATTTTTTGCAAACAAAAAAATTTGTTTTTCAACATAATCTCCTTTTAGCTCAACACACTTAGTCCAACGTTTCTCTAATTTTGTATCCGATCCAAAAAATAGGATTAATAATTTGATCAATAATTTCATCGTTTGAGCTAAATATCTTTCCACCGAGCCATTTCTTTAGGTTTGGAAATAAAAAATAGTCACTGGGGGCTAAATCCGCAGAATATAGCGGATGAGGTACCAATTCGTAGCCCAATTCATGGAATTTTGCCATTGAGACCACACACGTGTGCACCCGTGCATTATCTTGATGTAAAAGAACTTTTTTCGGGGCCATATTGGTCGTTTTTTTAAATCCTCGTTATATCGATAAAATAAGTTGGCATATTACACTAGGCAACAGCCATTTTGTTATTTGGTTCTAGCATATTTTTTCTCATGGATTTGGACCTACTGAACACGAAAATGAATTTTAAAAATTTTTCTGTCGATTGGTTTGTGAGATACAAATTTTTTAATTTTTTTTTTTTAATTTTTGGAGGTACACTTACTATTTTGAGCATATCTTTCGTCTTCTTTGACCTATTTGATCCTACTACTACTCAAATTAAAGACAATTGAGCCGTCTACAACTTATTCTCAGAAAATTTTCAAATCGGGTTAGTAGTTTTGATGTTGGCGGCTTAAAAAGGTTTAAAAACTGCGTTTTTTTAGTAAAAATGTGGCTGAAAAATTCATATAAAAATTCATATAAAATATAAACGAACGAAACCTGTAGTTGGAGAAGCGAATGTTCAGCGCAAACCACTAATAGAGAACCGTGAAAATATAATACTTCCGCCGCTGCACATAAAATTGGGTTTGATTAAAAATTTTGCCAAAAAATTAGACAAAGAAGGTGAAGCTTTTGCCTATTTACGGTCAATTTTCCCTTACCTTTCGCTGGCAAAAATTAAAGAAGGAGTCTTCGCAGGACCCGAGATAAAAAAAATGTTGAAAGATGAAAAATTCCCAAAGCTGTTATCACCCATCGAAGCCGCAGCATGGAATTCCTTCAGGCTTGTTGTGGAAAACTTTTTAGGAAACAACAAAAGCCCGAATTATAAGGACATAGTTGAGGATCTGGTAAAGAACTATGAAGCCATGGGAGTGCACATGTCACTTAAAATACCTTTTCTGCATTCTCATTTGGATTTTTTCCCTGAGAATTTAGGAGACGTGAGCGACGAACACGGCGAGCGCTTTCATCAGGAATTGAAGGCTATGGAACGACGCTATCAGGGCATCTATGACACGGCTATGATGGGTGACTATATTGGACCCTAATACGTGAGACCGATTGCAGCGAATACAAAAAACAAAGAAGAAGTCAGCAGTTTTTCCACATGGCATAAAATGTACACTTATGTCTTTGTTTTTACTCATTTTTTTTGTGCGTTGATTTGCTTAATTTAATTAGTTAGTTTAATTTCGTTAGTTTAGCTAATTGTGCGATACATTGAGCATGTAGTGCTGTAAATAAATTAAAAAATAATATACGAAGACTACTGTGTTTATTTTCAATTAAGTTCAAATGTATTTATTCGTTTGCGTTGGGTAGGTAAGCTGTGCAAATAATGAAAATCAAAAAATCGTGAAATAGCGGAATTTCGGTCGTTTACCAAAAAAATAATAAGTCGGCCATTTGTCATCAGATTTTGTTAAGTAAGGGCTTATTTTCTTTGGAAAAGTGTCAGCTATACGTAAAAAAATTAAAATCGCTGTTATCATCGCGTTTTATATTTTATATGAATTTTTATATGAATTTTTCAGCCACATTTTTACTAAAAAAACGCAGTTTTTAAACCTTTTTAAGCCGCCAACATCAAAACTACTAACCCGATTTGAAAATTTTCTGAGAATAAGTTGTAGACGGCTCAATTGTCTTTAATTTGAGTAGTAGTAGGATCAAATAGGTCAAAGAAGACGAAAGATATGCTCAAAATAGTAAGTGTACCTCCAAAAATTAAAAAAAAAAAATTAAAAAATGTGTATCTCACAAACCAATCGACAGAAAAATTTTTAAAGTTCATTTTCGTGTTTAGTAGGTCCAAATCCATGAGAAAAAGTATGCTAGAAACAAATAACAGACAAAGTTTGTTATTTGTGACCTAGTGTTATTCGCCGTTTATTTTTTTTCTAATTTGAAGGTAATCGATGTGGATTATCCCGCGTGCATCCCAAAAAACTGTTGCCATCACCTTATTGGCCGACAAACTTACCTTGGCCTTCTTCGGGGCCGGTTCACCCGGAGAAACCCATTGGTTAGGCTGCTGCTTGGTCTCCGGAGTGTTGTAATGGATCCATGTTCCATCCACAGTTACAAAACGCTATAAAAACTTATTCGAATTGCGGTTAAACAACTCCAAACAATTCTTTGAAGTTGTCTCACGATTACGTTTATGGTCAATTGAGAGCAAACGCGGCACCCATCCTGCGGACAGCTTTCTTAAACCCAACTGATCATTTATAATCGAAACCACACTGCCATATGAAATGCCTATGGCATCAACAATCTCACGCACTTTTACTCTTCGATCGGCAAACACCATATCGTGGAATTTTTCGAGATTTCCGGATGTATTGACCTCAATTAGCCGTCCAGAACTTTCAGAACCGAAGTCAGTAAACCGCTTTTTTATCATTGAAATCGATGGTGCAGAGTACCTATAGTATTTATCAAGCTTTTCCTTGATTTGATTGACGGTTTTTTTTTCGCAAAATATAATGGTTAATTAGCACTTCGAAATTCACTTTTTTCCATTTTTAAAAATCCACGAGTTTGTGTGTTTTGAACAGCTGTTAAACGCAAAGTAAATGACGGAACTTGCTCAAAGTTTGTAGTAGTCTATCAACAGGTGGTACTTGATGGGAGCAGTGTTGCATTTCATATAACTATGGGGGAAGTTCGAGAAGTCACGGACTTATTGACCCGCCCTTCGTTTCTAAATATTGGCTTAAGGATTTCCTTCTCCAGTCCGTCCAAAGCCCGACTTCGCTGAGGAAAGTTTTTGTGCGTGCAAAAAGGCGAATAAATATTTAGTTAAAACAACATTTTTATGCTCATTGTATTACTTTGTTGACCTTACTGCAAAATGTTTGCAAAAATGAAGGAAAAATAAAACATTAGAAAATAAATTTAAAACAAAGTTATAAAAAATGTGAAAACTTCTTTTGAAGTTTTATATGGATTGAAATATGTAAAGAAAAGCTATAAAGAAGGACATTAAGTGCAAATGGTGGCATTGTGGTAATTGAAAGTCTTAACAAAGTTAAGTGGAAAACAAAAAACTCTTGGAGGAAAGTATTAAATTTTTATAAGTAAAATAATATTGTGTTTTGTATAAAAAATTGATGGTGTGTAAATAAAGAATGAAAAAAATGTCCTTAAGCCAGAATGGTCACATTATCTATAACCTCCTCGCCCATGTGATTAACAAAACTTAAAGAACATAAAGAATACAATAAAAAAATATTAACGGTCATGGTTTTATGTTTAAAAAAACAAAACAAAAAAAAAATAACAACGAGTAACTTGAAGTCAATTATTTTTGATGTTTTTCAAATTGACGCGATTTTTAACAATATTTTTTAAAGATTGACAAAAAAAAAAAAAGAAACAATATAATGAAAGTGTGTGAAATTTTGACATCATCTATTACAGATAAACAAACTTCAAAAGCTTGGCGTAAAAATTAATTTGTATGAAATTTAGAACATTATTTAGTAGAATTTGAAGGTTAAAAAAAATGATTTCCTAAGCGAAATGATTTTTGGAAATTTTAAAGAGGATAAACCTAATGGCCATAATGCAGAAAACATTTCCTCAGTGAAGCGGACGTTCGCCATACTACATGGTAGGCGGAAACGTCGAAAATAATGAGGAATTTTTATATAGTTATAAAAGTGCACTCACACTGAAAAAATATGATTTACGAGCGTCCATGTACAGATTATATACCTAACTTATCATATTATGATCGCTGTGGCTGAGATAAGCATAATGCGATGCTGTAAACACTGCTTGTAAAGTCACTACAATAATGAATGTAAATAATGCCTAAATGTAGACATCAAGTATGTAAAATTTTAGTTTGCACATTTTTGTTTATAAAAATACAAAAAAATGTATTAATAGGCATTTTTAATTTAAAATAGATGAAAATATATTTGGACTTTACTATAAAAGCTACGTAATTCCAATCATAATTTGATTAAGTTAAACCATATTTTTACCTTGTATGCGATAATCGACGTATAAGTAAAAACATATACTTTAAACAAACACTTCTTCCCGAAATAAGCGAATATTCCACATTTCCAGCTTTTGTTGTATTACATTTTTTCATTTGTCTTTTATCTAACATTTTATCATGTTTCCTGTCTTTGCAGTTTGTTTTTTTTTCCCTAGTAAAGCATAATAATCCTCGAGATGTGCGTGAGTACATTGTGTTCATAATGTCATGTTTTAGTAAATTATCTTACCTTACTCTGTAATTTATCATTTTACTTCACATTATCCGGTAAAACTATTTCATTTGTAGTCAGGTTAACTTTGAATGATAACACATTCACATTCCAAAGTGTCAATAATTTTGAAAAAGCTGTTGTCAATTTTAAAGTCTTTTTTATTTTATCTAATACGGCATTTAACAAGGTTGGAAATGTGGAAGAAATGGTACTGAAACTTAACAAAGACAGACATTTTTTAAAGAAAGATCATCAAGTTGAAAGCAGCTACCTGCAACAACACATATTGGACTCATATCAAACCACTTCATTTTAAACTGAAATTAGGAAAACTCTGAATTAAATTGAAATTTTTCACTTGAAATTGAGCAAATCTTAAGTGAAATTTTGATTTTAGATTTGAAATTAAGAAAACTGAAAATGTAATTGTGATTTTCCATTTAAATTTGAAATAAATTAAAAATTTGAATTTATAATTGAGGAAAATCGATATGAATGAGATTTTCTACACTAAAAATAAATAAGTTAGTAGAAAAGTTAGTAAAACATCTTGTAAATCAAGTATATTATTTTTCGGCAATTTTTTTGCTGAAAATATGTTTTCAGTTAAACTTTTAGTTACGCTTGTTCAGCACTTAACTGTTTTGAACTAATGTTTTGCTAAAGAAAAATTGTTCTGGTAAGCACTTTAAAGTGTGTACGACAACCAGATTGAAAGATATACGCAGAATGAAGCAGATGTCTCGTCATGTCAAGATGATACTTAAAAGTACAACTCTTGTAAGAGATATACAAAAATCAACAAATGAATATTTTTGTAACTGTTTTTCATACATAATAAAACAAAAAGACGCCAAAAATGTGAATCGTATACATATAAATTGCAGATTGAAAAAATTTAAATTTTGTGTTGCCACCGGGTTGTCGAAGTAATTTTCTATTAAATAAATTAAAAACAACATAAAATAAAAAATTTAATAAACATTAAATGTGTATTTGTCATTTAAATGATTGTAGTGACTATTAATGTAGTGTGGTCAAATTGCAAACAAAGATACGTGCAGGTAGACAGAATATAGCGAAAGACAATCCAACACGTCTTATATAATTTAGGTGTTTAATTTTTCTTATTACAAAAAGGGTTGTATGCTTCATATTTTGTTATTTCGTTATGTCTCGTTTCTAGAATTATGTCATTACTTAGGCAACCAGTTATGTAAGTAGTTGAAAGATAATTTGTTTATGTTATACATAATTTTTTCTATATATATGCAGACATTAAATTAATTCCTGTCGTCAATGTGGGATTATGAACATTTTTATATTTTGTAACGTATTGTTAATTATTTTTAAAAGAATAACAAAGAAAATGTTAAGCTTTTCAGCAAATAATTGACTGAAGTGTAATTTTCTACAAATTTTTTTGAGTTTTTTCCAGTCTACTAATATTCAGCAATAATTTTATAAACTTTAAGCAAGGAATTTTTAATTTTGAATCCATTGTATTGTTAATTATTTTTAAAAGAATAACAAAGAAAATGTTAAGCTTTTCAGCAAATAAATTGACTGAAGTGTAATTTTCTACAAATTTTTTGAGTTTTTTCCAGTCTACTAATATTCAGCAATAATTTTATAAACTTTAAGCAAGGAATTTTTTTAATTTTGAATCCATTAAGTGTTAGCAAAACTTTAGGTGAATCTATTAATTTTGTTGCTTAAAATCAGTTCGCTCATTTTCAGCATAATATTTTGCTGACATTAGCAATTTTTTTGCAAGCACTCTTTTGACTAAAATTTTGCTGACTCAGCAAAATTTTTGGTTGACTTTTTAGCTTTTATTTGAGTGTATTTGAAATTAAGAAAATTCAAAATCAAATTGAGATTTTCCATTTGATATTGAGAAAATTCCATTTAAAATTGGGAACTTTTATTTTAAATTTGTTAAGCCATATGAGTAGACAATGTTATCAATCAGTTTTTCTATTTTTTTCCGATCGTGTATTAGAATTGGAAATAGTATCAAAAATTAATTTACAGCGGGAGTTATATTTTAATATAATCTCCATGATTTAGCTCAAATAATCTCTTTTTACAGTTACTACGCTTTCAGAGAAATAAAATACAATAAAGTTCGCTCCGTATACCAGAACATAACATTTTTTCTAAATACAACAATTTCATGTGAGATGACTACTCATTAGTTTATTAGTTTGAATTAATGGAATACGCTATATAAACGTTTTAGGCATCGTTGAATTTATAAATAAGTCTTCTTTAACAATATGTAAAAAAAATTAATGAAAATATTTATAGTTTTTAACATTACTGTAAAAACAACCCAAACAATACATTGAATTTTGAGGCTTTATGTTAAAATAACTATAAACAATATCGAAACGATTGGAAAAAGGACTTTTTCCCCAAAATTCGCTCCATAGTCTACGTTTCTGAGTGGCCGGCGACATATTATGAGCCAAACTTATTAGAATATGTCTCTTTATAGTATGAAATTCTAAACATATATCCAAAGGGAGTGACTTTTTTTATCACGGTCATAAACTTAACATTTTGTTCCAAAATTCATAATTTTTCGACCAATGATGGGCGTAGGGTGCATATCCGAAAATGTTTGTGAAGTGCCTACCAACAAAATACATATAAAGGTGAATGTAGCGACCCCTTATGCGACAAAAAAAAATAATTTTAAGGACACATTTTAAATTTTTTAGTTTAAAATATTATCACTCAGAAACGGATTCCGATAATAAAAAAAAAAAATTTGAATATGAGTTTACGAAAAGTCATGAGAAGCACACAAAAATAAAAAAAAATGAAACAGAAGTCAAGGAGAAAAATGAAGATTTTGAAAGGATGTTTTTGCTCTGTCTCCTATCATAGATTACAAACAGTCAGCGAAATCGTTAAAGTTATACCTCTTTAAACTATAAGAGCTATTATGGCACATAAAGCATGTTTTTGCTTTGTCTCGTTACCTAGATTACAAAAAGTTAGTTAAATCGTTAAAGTTATACCCCTTTAAACTTTGATATACCCGAGATGGTCAACTTTGACACCCTGCAGCATACCCTGTGCTTAGACAGGGTCCCGCTTTTCAATTTTTGTGAACACTTTTTCCCGATTGAACCAGGAGTTTAGAATATCTATACATATTTATATGTTTTTTGTGTTGGAGCCTTACATATGATGATTTTCATATCAAAACCTATAAAAATGCACATTTTGAACCCGACGCTCTCAGATTTTGAGGAAATTTGATTACAGCTACATTTTACCTATACAAACACAACCTCATTTTTAAAATTAGCATTTTCGAAAATTTGTGGGCGTGGCAAGGTATCGAAATATTTGAAAAATGACGGTAATAGGTATATTTAGTAAGCGATTACTATGGAATGGCTCAACCAATTTTAAAGTTCTTATTGCTATCAGAAAGGTATATAAGTCAGCTTTCGAAACATATACTGTATAAGTATTCTATTACACTGAACATTTTTTTTTTGGCAAAAATAAAACTTTAAACTGGTTAAAACACTTCAAAGGCCAAGTGTTTGTTTTCAAAAAAAAAAATTTTATTTAATATATATAACATATCTAAAATTAAAGGGGTTTTTTTCTTAAGTAAATGCATATCTTGTTAGCTTTCTTATATTTTGATATCATTGTGTGACAAAAAAAATAAAGTAGCTATACTTTGAAAGTTGGTGTCCAGAGTTAGGCAGACAAGGTAACGGAACTGATCGTCTTTAACTTGGTAAAGTCCAGAACCAATCCTTGCTCTTGTAACTAACTAAGAAGATTCACGACCTTCGACCCTCCGGGGCAGGTGGACACCGGGCAATGATATTATAGCACCCGCTATGATATTAGCAAATCGACGGCTCCATTCCATAACATGCTAAGTCGAAAAAGGTAGTTTTGAGATAATCGCCTTTTAAAGTTTATTGACGATATCTCGGGGAACGGTATGAGAAAGAGCCTTGAGACTTTTCGTGTTCATATTATAATTGTAATAGAATTTTTTGGTTTATTTGAAATTTAAAAATTTGTAGTAATTCATAGTTAAAAGTGACTTAGAATGTACAAAAAACTATTACCCTGGTCGTCTAAGTCGTCTTTAATCGTCTTTTTTTGCTTAATTTGGTCATCTAAGTACAGATAGCATGTTTTAGTTTGGAAAAAAAATAGAAATTTATATTATTTTTTTCTACTTGCTAATCATGCTAAGTGTACTTGAAACACTAGAACGGAAGACTTTCTAAACTTGATGAATTATGCTAAGTACATTTTTGCTCATAACTTTTGATAGGATAATCCGATAATTACCAAAATTTTACAGGATCTAAGTTAACAAACAATTAATTCAGATATGCTACTCCCAGCAAAACATGCTAATGTCGACTTAGCATGTTATGGAATGGGGCCGTCGAAATGTGAACAACGTTTCATCTGTTCTTGGGCCAACCCGACATATTCGGGGATTAGGGTCAAGGTGATTACTGCACTATTATGGCTGGATAGTGCAATAGGGATGGTAGCGGAAGAACTATTAAAAGTCAACGGTAGCGCCCAAAAGCTTCCAGGAAGCCTACGCCTGTTCTTAGTCAAAAAGGAGTGTCAGGCTACACTAAGATCTTCTTTGTCCTTACATGCATCGAAGAAATCCTGGCAAACTAGTCAACAAAAACATGAATAAAACGCAAACAGAAAATAATAATATCCCAGGAGGTCACAGACGTTTGTCTAATCCTCCCGCTTTGGCGGCAAGCTCCACGTGTCTGGGAGGGAGCAATTCATGTTTAGACAGTATTTTAGAAACGGAAATGAAGAAGAAGAAGAAGACTTTGAAAGTTATACAGATTTTTTTGTAATTCTAATAGATTAGAACAAAATCGTATTATGAAATTTTTCAGACACCCCCAAATATGAACTTACCCTTATGATACAGTTTGTTATATTTTATATTTTATATTTAAGAAAACTGTAGGGATATATTTTTAATCTAATATGCATTTTCAATCTTTTTAATTTGGCATTGTAAAGACAACTGTATCTTCTTCAAATGAATCAAAAATTACGGCGTTTAGAATTCAAAAAAACTATCCACAAAATTTATAAATGTATACCATTTGTTTAGTGTTTTTTGTGCTTTAAACTTTATCTAAACTGAAATTAAATAGCATATCCCAGCAAAATGGATACTTGAATTCAAGTCGAACAGAACAGTGTTACTATGCTTTAATGCAAGCCTTGAATAGCAGTGCAATTCAAGTTCGAACACTATAGAAAATACTTGAATTGAAGCCCAAAATGTAAGCCTTTCCCAACCCATTAAAACACGACTATGATTGTTTTTGGAACATATTATTATGTTATCTTACACATTAAAAATTTTGGTCTTGAGTGCAGAAAAACATGTACGGTGCATAATTTGCTTGCTTAATTGCCACTTTGTTAAGAAGCTAAGAGGTGTATTTATTTATTTCATTTCATCTACAGAATTTAATTCTTACAGATTACTAAACTAGAAGAAAACTTAAGGACCTATTATAATGTTTATATAAAAACAACTTAAACTTATCTTTATTTACATTAAGTTTGAAATTTTGGCAAAACTATACATAAGTGTAAACACTTGCAATCGGCTCATTTTCGGCGTAGTTTGTTCTATGAACAGATTCTTCAAAAATCCGGTTTACTCTTAAATCTCTTGGAGGGTGATATACTATAAAATGATTCCTAATTACGGAACAATTTATTTCACCAGTTATAACATTATAAATAAACATTATTGCGGAATATAACCTACGATCTTCCAAAGATTGTTAGCCTAGCATTTTCCTCCTAACATCATAGGATGGTAAATCATAAGGCTAAATTAATTTCAAGACCGATTTAACAAAAATCTTTTGAACACGTTCAATTCGATTTGATGTACATATTTGATTCGACACCAAATAATAGAGCAATATTCCAATTTACTACGGACCAACGAAATAAACAATGTTTTTTAAGCGTATAAAATCTTTAAAATCCTTGGAATTTTTCCTTACAAAGCCAAGCATACTATAAGCCTTGGACGTTATACAGTCTATGTGGCTTAGAAAAAGACATTTTTGCTGTGGAAAATAACTCCTAAATCCCTTCACCTCAATTGAACGTGTAAGTGAAGAACCACCTATATCATAATTGAAAAATATAGGATTAAAACAACGAGTGTAGGACACTTTACAATATTTAGATACATTTATCCCTATCTCATTTTCGATGCACCAATCGGATAAACTTGTTATATCAGTTTACAGTTTACTGCAATCATCCAATATTAGATATTCTTGAATATATTTTTCAAGTCAGAAGCAAACAAAAGACACTTTGAATATTTTAAAATTAACGGTAAATCGTTAATGAATATAATAAAAAGTAAAGGACCAACGTGGGTTCCCTGGGAAATACCAGTATAGGCGTCAATTAAACGCGAAGAAAAAGAAATACCAATTGAAACATTTAGATATCTGTTAATAAAAAATTTTAAAAAATGTTAAAAGATTGGTGATAATCCAAAACCTGCTAAGTTTCCCGCAAATAGAAGATTAGGCTTACTGTATCAAAGGCCCTTAGCAAAGTCTGTATAAATAACATCTCACTTGGATCTTGCTTCCATTGAGTTAATAATATCACGTGATATTAACATTAAATTCGTATTAGTGAATCTTCCAGACATATAACCGTGCTGACAAGTGGAAATTGAACTTTTTTGGACATGATCAATAAGTTTGTCCTTTTATAAGCCTATATCAATATTTTCGCGAAAACGCGCATTGTTTAACTAATCGGTCTATAGTTAGAGATCTTGGCTACGATCACCGATTTAAAAATGGGAACGATGGAGCAGAATTTCCAACTATCCAAAAACTTACC